>REGM01000030.1:3048235-3104161 GCA_004194415.1 Aurelia aurita
GACATCTATTGATAGATGTCCCAATTGCACACACAATCAGTAGTACCAAAAGACATCTATTGTTAGATGTCTCAATTGCACACACGATCAGTATGATCGAAGGACATCTATTGATAGATGTCCCAATTGCACACACAATCAGTATGACCAAAAGACATCTATTGATAGATGTCCCAATTGCATACACAATCAGTATGACAAAAGACATCCATTGATTGATGTCCCTTTAGCACAGACAATCTGTATGACCGAAAGACATCAGCAAAATATACTTGTTGTTTTTCAAATGATATCCTTATCATACATGGATGAAATAAATAATCTAGTCTACTATATACAGATGTACTGGTAAACTAACTAACATCGATGGATATATTAAATAGTAGAATAAGACAAATGAACAACTTATTTGACGCAGTTTATACATTATTTACAACAAAACGACAGGCATTGCAGTTGCATGTGGGACCATCCCATGGAGTTATTCAGCTTTTGAAATTATTAAGGTTGTCAGCCGATTTTAGCTCATTTGGTAAGCAGTTCCAAATCTGTGGTCCTAAGAGCTTGAGACTGTTCCTGCCGAAAGCAACCTGATTTGGCCTGTAATGAGTAAGATTATCAGGATTTCGCTGTGGATATGTCGATGAGATTCCAGCAGCAGAGACCCAGCAGAAGATTGTATGCGTTTGTTGCAGTCTACCTTCACAACCATATAACTTATCTTTTTGTCCCAAAGTTAAGCCATAGCGACTATACCAATTAAACTTCTTGAATGCATTGAAAGAATACTTTTGCATAGTTCCTCAGCTCTCTGTTACAGCAAATGAATATCAAGGCATTTAATGAAGAGTTCAAAAGCACTAAGAAACATGTCCACGCTTTTGGATACTCCAAAACTTCCTCTGGAATTTCCAGAAAGTACCGGTAGAGATCAATCACTAATGTCGGTGGGTAACAAATTGTTATCGACACTACTATCAAGAAAGAAGCTCTTGCAAATTCAGAATCTGGGCTTTTTCGATTCTTCATTACTCCACGTTCTAATGAGCCAAGACTAAAGTTGATGTTTTCAATTCGCTTCCTTATTGAGAAATATGCCGAAACATATAGCACATAAGCTATCAATAATGCAAAAACATGTACACAATATAGAGTAATAAAGTAGTAAGGCTGAATCACATCCAAGGGGGTGAAAATTTTAGCAACAGCTTGAAAAATGCCTGGTATCACACCAATGATAATTAATATGGTAGCTCTGTTCTTTGTCATCATGGCATCATACTTGAACATATACCTCATTCGCAAGAATCTGTCTATTGCGACTATTAGAACGAGATACCCCGATACGCCAATAGCGACACCTAGTAAGTTTTGAAGATACCTCGTATATTTCTTTAGAACTTCATCTTTAGTAATTATGCATACTATTTCAATTGTATGGCTCACAAGACCAATAAGACCGACTATGACATCATTGATGCTGAGGTAGAGGATAAAGGTATAGGAGATAGTCTTCAATTTCTTCAGCTTGTAAAGTGAATGGATCAGAAATGAATTTAATCCAATGTTGAATAAGTCGATGATTAATGAAAAAATATCAGGAAGAAGCATATTAGCCATGAAGCTCCCAAAATTCGTTCCAAAATGTCATCCAAACTGCTTTAGTTTAAGAGCTAGAAAGCTTTTACTCTCCTCCCTCTTGCTTTGTCTCTTGTTGTTGGGCTCCAAAAACTCTTAAAACAAAATATGATCAACCTTGCATTGTGTCTTTGGTGTCCTTCGTCTCTCAGTGTAAAATATATTCGCTGGAAAAAGTTGACAAAAATAATAAACCGACGAGTCATAAAACGGACTTTATTTGCACGAAAAATACGGTTTGTTGCCTCTGTGTCTCTAGCCTTCTTCGACATGGATTGGTGCCTTTGTGTCCCAAGCCCATCAGTATGAGTCATAATTATCAAAGAAAGTCTTTAAAACTAGAAATTTACTGATCGTAGAAAGAATTTAATTTGCCTAATTGCACTGTTTGCTATTGCCAGATGTTCTGTGAGCGGAATTCTTTGCAGAAGTCTATTTTGTAGAAGCCAAATTAATCATAGTGATCTTCCAATTACTTTTAAGCTGGGATTTTTAGTATTTGTGAACAGACAGTGCAAACATGTGAACTTCATTAAGGAGTAAGTTGATCAAAACCGTTAATTAGTGTTTCCTCGTTAGAAATTGATTTGAGGGTGTATTTGATCGGTAATTTCAAAATTCCAAATTCTGAGAACGAAACGTAATTTTAAAGTAAACGATTTGAGCCCTTGTAATTGATTCACTCAATTAATATATATCTCCGTTAAATCATTTACAGAAATTACGGAATCAGGCATTTTGGAATTGCTAATCAAATACATTCTCAGTCTTCAGATGTAGAAAATTTAGACAATTTCTAACGAAAACACACTAATTGTGGGTTTTGATCAAATTTCTTCTACCATGAAGGTCACATATATATACTGTCTGTACACAGTTATTCAAAATCCCAGCATCCAGGTAATTGAAAACCCATTATAATTAATTTTGAGTGCACAAAATTGACTTTCTTGAAGGGATTTCGTTCATAAACATCTGGTAAGAGCAAACAGTCGTTGTTCGTGCAAATACGTTATTTAAGGTTCTATTTTTAACGGCTTTCTTCAGCTGAATATGCTTCACGCTGATTGGCTAAGAATACAGAGAAAATAAATTCAATAAGGTTCCTTAACTTTAAATTAGACTGCTTTCTTCAAGAAGCTCTGGAAAGTTTTGGTTGCAAATGTGAAGGCTTCGCCCACAAAGCATCTGCCAAAAGCTAATAGTCTATTTGGTGAAAACTAGGTCTTTTATGAACATCAATTTTACTATTTTTTGAAGACTTTATTTAGCTAAATATATTTTATTTTGGAAGATCGAGGACACCAAAGACAAAGGCAAGGTAGATCATAATTTGCTGCAAGAGGTTTTTGCAGCCTAAACAAGAGGAAAAGACAAGAGAAGGAGATAAACAAGGCTGCTTGCCTTTAAATCAATTTTAACGAAGCTCTTGAGACTTTGACTGGAAACGTAATGGCTAATCTTCTTCTTCCTGATGTTTTATCATTAATTATAGACGTATGCAACATTGGAGTAAATTCATTCCTGATCCACTCACTTTACAAGCTGAAGAAATTGACGACAATCTCCTATTACTTCATTCTCTACCTCAGTATCAATGATGTGATAATTGGTCTCATTGGTCTTATGAGGCACACAGTTAATATAACATACAGAATCAAGAAAGAAGAAGTTCTGAAGACTTACTCGAGATATATTCTTCATTTACTACACTTTGCTGTTGCCGTATCCGCGTATCTCGTTCTAATAATCGCAATAGACAGATTCTTAA
Source organism: Aurelia aurita (assembly GCA_004194415.1). Classification (NCBI taxonomy): domain Eukaryota; kingdom Metazoa; phylum Cnidaria; class Scyphozoa; order Semaeostomeae; family Ulmaridae; genus Aurelia; species Aurelia aurita. Next base: position 3,051,645 of record REGM01000030.1, read on the forward strand.
GAATGAGGTATATGTTTAAATATGCTGCCATGATGACAAAGAAGAGAGCTGCCATATTAATTATCATAAGTCTGATACCAAGCACTCTTGAAGCAGTAGCTAAATATTACACCCCCTTGAATGTGATTCAGCCTTACTACTTTATCACTCTATATGGTGTATATGTCTTTTCAATGTTGATTGGATATGTACTGTATGTCTTGGCATATTTCTCAATAAGGAAGCGAATTCAAAACATCAACTTGAATTCTGGAGGAAAATTACAAAATGGGGTCGTGAAGAATCGCACAAGTCCAGACTCGGAATTTTCGAGAGCCTCTTTCTTGATATTGGTATCGATAACAATTTGTTACTCCCCGGCATTAATGATTGATCTCTACCAGTACATTTTGCAAATTCCAGAGGAAGTTTTGGAATATCCAATTGCTTGGACCCATGTCTTGGCACTTATGAACTCTTCATTGAATGCCTTGATATTCATTTGCTGTAACAGAGAGCTAAGAAATTATGCGAAAGTATTCTTCAAATGCATCCAGGAGGTTTGAATCAACCAGTCATCATAATTTTGGACGCCAAGTACTTTTGGATTGATTTAACAAGCAAAGGGATTGATTTTCTCTTGGAACTGATATTTAGTATAAAGCCAAAGCCAAACATGCTTCTGAAAATTTTACTGCAACCCGTATTGCTGCAAGGGGGTTTAAACAACAATAAACGGTGTTGTGTAAAACAAGGGCAGATTTCTATTTCAGTTACAGTGTAATGTTGGAGCGAAACTTGAACATGGCCTTGAAGCCTGTGATTTCATTTGAACCTTCTATGTCAAACAGTGTTCACAGTATGATAATAACAGACACAAATTCGAATTTGTACCCAACCCAACCCAGTTATATTGTGAAGTGAGCCAATTTCAAACTATCCATGACCACGGGGGGGGGGGGGGTTCTTCCATAGTAAAGGTACCGGGGGATGTGCCGCCCTCAAGGGTATACTTTTTCGGACTGCTAGTTCAGCCAAGGGTATGCTTTTTGGCAATTTTAGTTTATGCCCAGTTAAGGCAAGGGTTTGATTTTTGGCAATTTTCTTCCAGGAAAGGCAAAATTTTCTTAATTTTTGTTAAGAAACCCAAAATTTTGGCGTTTTTGGCCTAGAGAAGGGNTGCGAAATATAACAATAGGGGAAGGAAAAACCAACCCGGTGGCACATTCATTTTGAGCTCTCAACCCGGTGCCAACCCGCTCCAACCCAAAATTGGTTGCGTAAGACACACGAGAGGTTTGAACTCTCCTACCCAGCGACCGCTCTGTCCTGTAGATTCACTTCGTACAGCTTCAGAGCACTGAAACCTTAAAATCGATATTTGTAAACAAAAACATAGAAGCTTTGGAGACTAGAAATCAGTTAATCCTGAAGAAAAATGTGTAGATGAATTCAGTGATAAAGTTTATAGAGCAAGATTGAAGGCATTGAAAAGAGATCGCTTCGCTGAGGGGTTCATACCGAATGATTTCAAATATGCGGACCCAGAAACAAAAACGAAGCCCTTTATAGCTAAGAGGTAAGGATCCTAGAGAAATTTTTAGGAATTTGAGAAATTTCTGGGAAGTGTGTTCGTGTCTTGCCTCCCAAAGGGTAGACATATTTTTCTGTTCATATTTTTTTCATCCCCAACCGATATAAACGCAACAAGAATTTATGAAATATATAATAAACCATCAAGAAACTTCCAGTAATCAAATCATGAGAATTTCAATAAACTTTCTGCACTCTGGTGTAAAAGCGTTAATTCAACTATGGAATTGTATTCAAAAATCATTTCACATATAAGGGCGTAGTCCAAACATTGTAAAGAAAAAGGGCGTTCCCTAAAAAATAAAGGGTGTGGCCGGAAAAATTTTCCGGGGGCTTCGCCCCCGGACCCCAATTTCGACACCGCCTCATATACCTGCCTTTGCGGCTTCGCCGCAACCTAACCCTGTCACCAAATTTCCTGGATCCGCCCCTGCAATCCCTTCACTCAAACGAACGCATCTTCAAGGACTTCTTGAGCGGCATGACCGAATATACCCTGGGTCCAAAGCTTCAAAATAACCTCAAAATAAAGACAACAAATCAGTATAACAGCTTACAACTCCCTTCTCATAACCATATAGATATAATCAAGGATTTCAAAAATATAGTACACTTGCAGACGTTTCGCATGTAGCTTCTAATTCAAAATAAACTCTACAGAGATAGAAATAGTTAAAGAAAAAGCAAAAGAAAGGAAAACGTGACGCTGGTCGCCTCTCTGTGGTCCGATCAGGAGCATAAATTCCTGAAATAAAATATGGTCCCCATTGGCTGATTTTAAGCCACGTGACTTCCCCCTTCTCTATTCTATTCCTCTTTTCTTTTTCTCGTTTCTTTATTGTTTGTTTTTCAGGATCTTGAGTCATGGGTGCTGGGTGAATGATGGTGACGCACCCTTGAATCTCAGGGAGTCAAAATAGATAAAGGCCGTCTCTGGAAGCCAGAGTAGCGGTCGCATCAGTCGGGCACGTGCCTCCAACGGGAATTATTCTTTCGCAGAAGATTACAACACCGAAAGAAACACAGTGTTCAGGCATGAGCAATGCAAGCATAAAGTGTCCTATCTCCTATCTATGTCTACTAATGCAAAAGATAAATAACTAAATACTAATGCAAAAACTCCGTGCGTGATGTAATTCAAAAATCTATTTCTAAAGATATCTTGAAAATTCCTGTTTTGTTTTCGTTTTCTGCAAGCTTTCGTATCCTAAACTCATTGTAGTATTTTTAATGGAGTTGCTTTCCTGGTCTTTGAAATTGCTTTCCTGTGGAAGGATTTTTTTGAAATGACATCCAAAATAGGTGCCAAATGAAAATAGAAACAGGATCTATTGCGTCACTGCCTCGTCGATGCGAAGGAGAGTCATTACTTTCGGCTATGTCAATGGCTACCACGATAAGGAACAGCGGACGGGAAGTCATGGCTGAAGTTTTACAATGAAATAAGGCATATTTATGAATGATATGCTACAAGTATCGTAATGAGTGGCAATGGTATCGAACTAAGAACATTACCTCTGCAAAGAAGTAAAAGTGATTCTCCAAGGAAGTCCAAATCTGTCGTGGTAAAGAGCAAGGAGACGAGTAGTGGGCCTAAGGCGAACAAGGTTGTCGAAGTTTTGACAGGTCGCTCTAGCGGGGTAGTAATTGGCTTGAATAAGAAACGTGGGAAAAAGGTAGACGAAAACATGAACACTACGAAAAAGACTGAAAAGAAAACTGGCTTTCGGGAATGGTTCGGAAAGTCGGCTAAACCACAGAAGCCAAAGCTTTCCGACCTTCCCAACCCGGGGACCATGCAAGTAGGCCCGATAGTTGAAAGATTACAGAAACAAAGTGCTTATCTACACGCCACATTACAAGAGGAGAATGCGAAAGGTGCTACGTTTAAAAAGAGTACAGAGGATTGCACTTTTCATAATGATGACTTTACTCATAAAAGACATTTACTTCAGAATCATTCGAGACCGACCTGGTGTGATGTTTGCGAGGATTTCATTTGGGGAATTTACAGGTCGGCAATTCGTTGCAAATGTAAGTATTCTAAGATGTGGGAAAGTGTACCAGTTTTAGCGTTTCAAAAACGACAAGACAGTTTCCCAAAGCCACTATATTTTTGGCCATCTTTTTAAATCTGTTTTCAATAACCTCTGTGATTTTCAATCCAAGAAAACCAACCACCTGAAAATCAAAACCATATATTGTCTTGTCAAATGTTGAATAGACTCATGACTTTAGATCAAATGTATCATGCCCAAAATTTAGAATAGAAAAGTGATGTAAATTTAAAAAGAAAAAAGCTAAAAATGTACAAAAAATCTACAAAAAAGAAGTACTTGTGTCCAATGGTCCACATGCTTATTAAAAACAAAGTAGATTTTATAGATATACAAAATTTGGTCAATACCCAAACTTACTAGATCTTTAGGGTAGGTAAAATCATATTTTGCAACAACGCAATTGTTTCAAAGGCTGGAACTCCAAAATTTTCTGAAAAATAAGTAAAATTGTCCTGTATACCAAAAAAATATTGAAATTTGGAAAAACTTTTAAAATGATCATAGGAAGTGAAGTTTGTTCCACATTGTTATACATGATTATTTTATGAAAATGAGGGAAGCTGGAAGTTGCGAAAGTTCTTGAAGAGAATTGTTGAGCAGAATATTCTAGTTGCAAATATTGTTTCTTGTTTGGAATAAAGTAGAGTGTATAACCAGATGGCTCATTTGTGACTCACCAATATTTATTTATTGTACAGCTGAAAAGATAGTACATACCTCACTGCTGACTAGCTTTGGGTGGCAAGGAAGTGTCTAAACTATTTCTATTTGAGGTCTGTCAGTAATCATGTACAGTAAGTGTGTTTAAAAATAACAGGAAAGCAGCAAATCCAATTTTTGGTCACTGTCATGGAAATGTCTTAGAAAAGATCCTCTGCTGAAAGGAAACTTTCACGCAACAGTTCATACGAGGGGTTAAATTTTGTTTGCTTCCAGGTTGAATAGTATAGTAGCTAGCTAAGAGATGCTTATATTGAGGATAAGAAGTAAACCACTCCTATTTGAGTTCAAGATCAGTTTAGAAATATGATCCTTTCCTCATGGATTCATAACAATACATTTCAAAATTCAATGCAAAGTGAAATCATGATGGATGTGAACTCCTGCATTCTATAAGGTCAGAGGAGTCGTTTGAACTTCTACAACATTCCTCTTGTGAGAGTCAACTTGATTCAAAGCAAGCAGCTGTTTAAGACACTTAGAGTGAAACAAAGAAATCACTTTAATTCAAAGAATGACATTTTAAGGATGTTGTTCTACAAGCAGGTGATTTTGAATTGTAGCAATGTCAAGAAGGCAATAAAACAATTAAAGTTAACTTAGCTGTGCTGGCATTTCTGTTCAAAGAAATTTAATATCTGAATTCAGAGAAATATTTCCCTTTTGGCAGCGGAATAGTTGAAAGATTTTTTAAGAAATTATGTTAATTATATATAGATAATAAATTGATATATATAATGACAAGAACAGAAGAAAAAAGAGAATATCTGGTTTTCCCCAAGATTTGAAAGAGGATTATTTTGCTTGAGATCCTACCCTATCAAAGAACAGTGAATACTTAATTATATGCTTCAGAAAATGGCACAGGCCTGGACAAATTCCCAATTTCCAGTTGCTATGTGAAAAATAGCACAATGTCTTTTTCAGGAAGGGCATTGTTTTATCAAGGCTTAAAATGTAATATGGGGAGGTTTTAAAGGACAAACCTAGGTTGTTTGAAATGATGTCATTTTGATGCTCGTAAATACAGTTCAACTAAAAATTTTTCACAACTTAGGCCTACAGCCTTGTTTGGGTTGAATATGACGTCAAGGCACCAACTTTTGAGCAAGATGACACCACAATGCACTAGTGACTCATTTGATTTGAACATAAACATTTTTCAGAGAAAAGACAAAAAATGCTTGAAAAAGTATGATGCACTTCATACAATATAATCTTTCATTTTGCCATAAATCATGCCAACTGCAGATTGTCCCTGAACTAGCATCTTCCTTCAAAAGGGTCATTGTAATTAAGGACAAATCCAAGTCCTTCCACCAGTCTTGGTTTATAAGATAAACGATGTCACATGACATTGTTTCAGTGACCTTTAGCTAATTAGTATATGCTGGGAAATTGATGTTTTGTTTGGGTTTTAGGAGGGAAAAGTTCACTTCATTTTATTTCATTGACCTTTATTCAATGCAGTTGCTGTGAAATAACTATAAATATTCATGCTATAAGTTCAAATACTGACAGTGAATTAAAATAAGGTGGTGGAAAGCATACTACACAGTATTCAGTCTCCTCTATCATGTGACTTCACATAAAAAGCATTTGCAAAGCAAAGGAAAAGAAAGGAGACAGCTAGGAAGAAGATCCTTGTCAGACTTGAAATCAAAAGTGAGATTAATTTTATTTACCAATGCACATGCTGGACCAAATTTGGCTTGCTGAACAATCTGTTAATTTAGGCACATTGCAAATCTGTCAAGTGGAAGTGGCCTACACTTTGGAATAATGGATGGTAAATCTAGTTATGGATTATACTATCATTGGAATCTTAATTTTCAATTTCAAAACTGCGCAAATTCTTTCTTTGATCATTTTGTTCCTCTCCTCGCTCTCCTGCTCATCGGGCACTTTCTAAATAGTTGCTAACATTTCTAACATGAAAAATCCTGACAGTGAAAATAATATGGAAAATTCCTTACATAAAGTCAAAGCAAAAGTACCCCCTAAATACTGTATAATTTTTGAAACAATTTAGGAAGGTTGTCAGATTATTGTTTGCAGTTCATTGTATATCCTTATCTCCTTTTGATGACATAATTCTTAACCACAAGCTAACCACCACCTGCTAAAGTATAGATGAGTACACTTAAGCTAAGTGATCAATTGTTCTTTGTCATGGCTGCAGATATATATTGGTTTTGCAATTATCAAAGTTATTGCAACCTGTAGACATGTTATTAGCATTTGTTTAGAGAAGAAAGACTAAGTCCAAATGCATTATTAGTTATTAGATTTTGAAAACATGCAGTGATGCTTAAAGTGACCTTAGTTATGCAGTAGTTACTGCCTTTTTATGTTTATTCCCAACACAATGTCATCATTGCATTGTATATTGATGATCTCAGTCCCTAACTTTTTGGTCACAGGCCAATAATTTTGATGTGTACCATATTGTCAATCAAGGTGTTCAGCAGATGACTCATTTCCTTACTATTTCTGATTGCTTGGTGCTTCGAAAATAGCAATGAGTCCCCATGCATATATGTAATAAACAACAAGCTTAGATATTGAAGATGTTTGTAGCTGGATTCCATCCAGCATATTGGCAGACTGCTTTTCAATGGATTTTTTTGTGTGAATTACAGTACTTAGCCTGCATGGAGCCTTGTAGCGAAATAGACAATTACGGAAAAGGGGCATTTGACCAAGATGCATTTCGTTTAATGGTCAAATTTCTATGGAATCACTATTGATTCCATTATAGAACACCAAGTGCCCTTTAACGCCATTATCTCCGTAATCATGTATTGGAAATTTGATTGTGCAGTTTTTGAAAAACTTCCTGTAAAAAATTCTGTGTTGCATTCACCTTGGTGAAGTGGTAGATGGCCAAGAAGTTTGTACTCTCAAACGCTGCGAGGAAGGTCACACAGTAGGTTTGAATTCTAGACTGCTGCTTGTGAATTTACAACTATTGATCCTAAAAGTTATGTGTACAATCTTTTGGTATAATCAAGCAGTTATTTATAGCTGTACATAATATTTATAGCTGTACCTAATATTCATCTCTTCTCCTAGACTGCAGATATACATGTCATTACAGATGTCATCTAGACATTGACATTGATTGCCCGAAGGCTCCTGTCAAAGAAAAATCTCTTGAGGATTTGACCAAAGAAACACTTGAAATATTNATTCACCTTGGTAAAGTGGTAGATGGCCAAGAAGTTTGTACTCTCAAACTCTGCGAGGAAAGTCACACAGTAGGTTTGAGTTCTAGACTGCTGCTTGGGAAATTACAACTATTGATCCTAAAAGTTATGTGTACAATCTTTTGGTATAATCAAGCAGTTATTTATAGCTGTACCTAATATTTATAGCTGTACCTAATATTCATCTCTTCTTCTAGACTGCAGATATACATGTCATTACAGATGTCATCTAGACATTGACATTGATTGCCCAAAGGCTCCTGTCAAAGAAAAATCTCTTGAGGATTTGACCAAAGAAACACTTGAAATATTAGTGAGTTGAAATCTGGATTATGAAATTGCTAACAGTAGTAGCTTTAGGTGGAAGAACACATAATTTAAACTGTGGTGAATTATTATGCTTTTATTTGGCCAAACTGTGTTGATATATTTTAGTCTGAACTCATATATTTGGTTTAGAATTTGGCTATTTAGAGTTTGAGAAACTAACTCTTTCCTTAAATGCAATCAAAAGTTGCCAGATTTTTTACACCTGTCTGCTTTTTAGTCCCATAAATCCTTAATGTAAATATGAAATTGATGACTGTGCAAAATTATGATTAAATCATCTTTGGAACAAATGCAGATTATGATATTCTTTAAACTAGAACATGATGGAGAAGGAAGCATATACTTTTTTGTTCTTTGAGAAACATTTTAAGCAACTGATAATTCGAATTCAAATTCATTGTTATTCAGCAACGATTACAAGTTAAAGCATATACGATAAAATACAAAACATACAATTGCGATATTTAATACATTGCAAATAAGAGTTGCCAAGGGTCTGTGGAGGAACCCTAACGGTTTGTTTTCGGATAGGGAGTTGTTTTTAGGTTTTAATTTTTTTAAAGAGAAGAACCTGTAAGCTATATCTGTTTTATAGAGGAAGAATTGTTTTGATTTAGCAATTACAGGATTTGCTGCTCTTTTCTATCTTGCACAACCAGGTCCATTCTCTTGCCTTTGGTCAATGTTGTAGTTTTGCAGCAATAATTTTCAACCAGAGTAAGGCAACTTAAATCCCGTCTGACAGTATAAGCTTTACTCCTTTTTAGATAATCCATGCAAAAGTTGCTTTCTTACAGCATGTAATTATGTATTTGTTCATGTTGTCTTTACTTACAGAGTGGTGGAAAGAGATCTATTGAAGATGAAGCTAAAATCACTTTACCAAAGAACATTTCATCAGTCTCTGAACTAAGAAGTTTGATTGAAAAATACAATAAAACATCATCGTTGATCATGACTTTGGTAAGAATTTCATGTTTTTTGCATTTCAGTGTTGTTTCGATTTATCGTTGGTTGTCCTTAATTTGTTTAGTGTCCTATTTATTGAGGTTAATAGAAAAGAAGTGCTATTAGCTTAACTCCTAATATAACTGTTTTATGTGTACCTTTTTGAGTGCAGAATGCACCTAAAGGATACCTCTTTTATAGAGAGTTACTGCATGGGCGATAAGAAACGCGGTAGTTAATTCTACAAACATTTTTTTTTTGCTGTGTCCCTATACCCGTGAAAGTTGTTGTTGTTTCAAATCAGAACACAGGGAAACGAGGAAAACCAGGCACAACAACAACAACCTTCACGGGCATAGGGACACATGGGGGATTGGGAATAAGGACACAGGAAGAATTTTTTTTAGGAATTAACTACCGCGTTTCTTATCGCCCATGGTTACTGTAAACTATTCTGTGAAGAGCTGTTTCTAATTTTGCCAAGCAGTAAATCTTCTGATTTTTTCAAGAAAATCTTCTGCACTTGTCAAGATCTTAGATCGTAAAATACTCAGAGAAGTTGTAATCAAACGTTTTTATATAGTGAGTAGGGTAACGTATGTACTAAAATTCATTTTGTTAAATTCCTTCCTGCCGTTCTAAGGTTATTGCCCAGTTAGCTTTGAGTCAATTTCTGACAATTTCTATCATTTGGCAAGAGATTTCTTTGCCAGTTTGTCAACTTTTATCTTTAGGATTGAATTTAGCTTAGAAACCTTGAAATCGAATTTAAACTGAGCTAGGTAACAAGATTTTGAGATACTGTATATATGGTTTTTTAGAATTCCGCCTCGGGATTGAACCGATTTAAATCATAAATAACACGGCATGTTTCACTCATAGTGGCCATGATTCTCACGGTTATCAACAACAACAACAACCACAGGGGGCCTAGTGTTTAATGTCTCAATAGGGCTCCCAAATACACTTTAGACTAATAACACAAATACTACTGGTTTCAAAACTATAATTTTATGTGAATTATTTTCTCTCACATCAGCAAGATGATGGTGGATTTCATGGATTCGTTCGAGTTCTGATGAGTCTAAACAGACCTGTAAATATAAACTGGGATGCATCAGACTTGACCATGCGAAAAGCCCTACATAGGAGTAACTCGAGAAGGTCATCACGAAGGCATCAGTCAGTCGCAGCTGTCACCAGAGGTGCAAGTGTCAAGTCATCTACATCAGATATCGACAGAGCAACACTTCCAGCAGGATTCATACCATCAGATGATGTTGGTGATAGTGGATATGACGATTCTTCCAGCCAAAAACCAAGGGTAAGAACTTCACTTGTCACCATCTATTCCTTTTGTTTTTTATTCAATGAAGAATTCGTACTTGAATGGGCAAACATTTTGAGATTGACAGACCGCTCAAGAATGTGTTTAACCCCCAGTTTCCTCAGGCATCAATTTCAGAAACTAAAACAACTAGGCATTACAATTCTCATCTACTTTGTATGTAATTTAAGCACTATATGCTTAGCGTCTAAATTAATGTCTGTCTCAAATTAGATGTCAAGTGAGATTTGCGATAACGCAAAATTTCTCATGCAAAAGACTTCAATTGTTTTTATTAGCGGGCATTTTCACGTGACATCTAATTTGAGAGAGACTATAGGTCGATAAATAGCTGGCAGCATTATGTTTAGATTTATCCTACTAGTTGTGATATCTACGCATATTGGCACCCTCCCTGAAATCTTCAAATAACAACTATAGAAGGGGTGTAACTTTAATTTCATTTTTACGTTTTTTTTCATAGATTTTGTATTATATTATATTGTAAATTAGGTATATTAATTTCTTTTGTTCTTAGTTTAGTGCTTTCGTTTAAACAGGTCGGTTTGAAAACATATCTTGATATGAAACTTATAACCTGTATAAATATTTTAAAATGAAAATGAAAAAATGAAAAATATCTTCTCTTAAGCCTGTTTTCCACTAGGCGAATTTACTCACGCGAAGCGAATTTTGAACACATTCGCAATGGCTTTTCGCAGCAGCGAAAAAGTGAGTTAGAATAGATTCAACTTTTTCGCCGCGAAAAAAGTCGCTTCGCGTGAATAAATTCACCTAGTGGAAAACGGGCGTTAAAAGCCCCTTTCACATTAGCCACTAACATTTTAGGCAGTCTGTTTCAGTTACTTTATTTTCATTTGCGCCTCGACTAATGGGCCGTTGAAACGCCTTTGTTTTCAATNGGTTTATAAGATAAACGATGTCACATGACATTGTTTCAGTGACCTTTAGCTAATTAGTATATGCTGGGAAATTGATGTTTTGTTTGGGTTTTAGGAGGGAAAAGTTCACTTCATTTTATTTCATTGACCTTTATTCAATGCAGTTGCTGTGAAATAACTATAAATATTCATGCTATAAGTTCAAATACTGACAGTGAATTAAAATAAGGTGGTGGAAAGCATACTACACAGTATTCAGTCTCCTCTATCATGTGACTTCACATAAAAAGCATTTGCAAAGCAAAGGAAAAGAAAGGAGACAGCTAGGAAGAAGATCCTTGTCAGACTTAGAAATCAAAAGTGAGATTAATTTTATTTACCAATGCACATGCTGGACCAAATTTGGCTTGCTGAACAATCTGTTAATTTAGGCACATTGCAAATCTGTCAAGTGGAAGTGGCCTACACTTTGGAATAATGGATGGTAAATCTAGTTATGGATTATACTATCATTGGAATCTTAATTTTCAATTTCAAAACTGCGCAAATTCATTCTTTGATCATTTTGTTCCTCTCCTCGCTCTCCTGCTCATCGGGCACTTTCTAAATGAGTTGCTAACATTTCTAACATGAAAAATCCTGACAGTGAAAATAATATGGAAAATTCCTTACATAAAGTCAAAGCAAAAGTACCCCCTAAATACTGTATAATTTTTGAAACAATCTAGGAAGGTTGTCAGATTATTGTTTGCAGTTCATTGTATACCCTTATCTCCTTTTGATGACATAATTCTTAACCACAAGCTAACCACCACCTGCTAAAGTATAGATGAGTACACTTAAGCTAATTGATCAATTGTTCTTTGTCATGGCTGCAGATATATATTGGTTTTGCAATTATCAAAGTTATTGCAACCTGTAGACATGTTATTAGCATTTGTTTAGAGAAGAAAGACTAAGTCCAATGCATTATTAGTTATTAGATTTTGAAAACATGCAGTGATGCTTAAAGTGACCTTAGTTATGCAGTAGTTACTGCCTTTTTATGTTTATTCCCAACACAATGTCATCATTGCATTGTATATTGATGATCTCATCCCTAACTTTTTGGTCACAGGCCAATAATTTTGATGTGTACCATATTGTCAATCAAGGTGTTCAGCAGATGACTTATTTCCTTACTATTTCTGATTGCTTGGTGCTTCGAAAATAGCAATGAGTCCCCATGCATATATGTAATAAACAACAAGCTTAGATATTGAAGATGTTTGTAGCTGGTTTCCATCCAGCATATTGGCAGACTGCTTTTCAATGGATTTTTTTGTGTGAATTACAGTACTTAGCCTGCATGGAGCCTTGTAGCGAAATAGACAATTACGGAAAAGGGGCATTTGACCAAGATGCATTTCGTTTAATGGTCAAATTTCTATGGAATCACTATTGATTCCATTATAGAACACCAAGTGCCCTTTAACGCCATTATCTCCGTAATCATGTATTGGAAATTTGATTGTGCAGTTTTTGAAAAACTTCCTGTAAAAAATTCTGTGTTGCATTCACCTTGGTGAAGTGGTAGATGGCCAAGAAGTTTGTACTCTCAAACGCTGCGAGGAAGGTCACACAGTAGGTTTGAATTCTAGACTGCTGCTTGTGAATTTACAACTATTGATCCTAAAAGTTATGTGTACAATCTTTTGGTATAATCAAGCAGTTATTTATAGCTGTACATAATATTTATAGCTGTACCTAATATTCATCTCTTCTCCTAGACTGCAGATATACATGTCATTACAGATGTCATCTAGACATTGACATTGATTGCCCGAAGGCTCCTGTCAAAGAAAAATCTCTTGAGGATTTGACCAAAGAAACACTTGAAATATTAGTAAGTTGAAATCTGGATTATGAAATTGCTAACAGTAGTAGCTTTAGGTGGAAGAACACATAATTTAAACTGTGGTGAATTATTATGCTTTTATTTGGCCAAACTGTGTTGATATATTTTAGTCTGAACTCATATATTTGGTTTAGAATTTGGCTATTTAGAGTTTGAGGAACTAACTATTTCCTTAAATGCAATCAAAAGTTGCCAGATTTTTTACACCTGTCTGCTTTTTAGTCCCATAAATCCTTAATGTAAATATGAAATTGATGACTGTGCAAAATTATGATTAAATCAACTTTGGAACAAATGCAGATTATGATATTCTTTAAACTAGAACATGATGTAGAAGGAAGCATATACTTTTTTGTTCTTTGAGAAACATTTTAAGCAACTGATGATTCGAATTTAAATTCATTGATATTCTGCAACGATTACAAGTTAAAGCATATACGGTAAAATACAAAAAATACAATTGCAAATTAGAGTTTCCAAGGGTCTGTGGAGGAACCCTTAACGGTTTGTTTTCGGATAGGGAGTTGTTTTTAGGTTTTAATTTTTTTAAAGAGAAGAACCTGTAAGCTATATCTGTTTTTATAGAGGAAGAATTGTTTTGATTTAGCAATTACAGGATTTGCTGCTCTTTTCTATCTTGCACAACCAGGTCCATTCTCTTGCCTTTGGTCCATGTTGTAGTTTTGCAGCAATAATTTTCAAACAGAGTAAAGCAACTTAAATCCCGTCTGACAGTATAAGCTTTACTCCTTTTTAGATAATCCATGCAAAAGTTGCTTTCTTACAGCATGTAATTATATATTTGTTCATGTTGTCTTTACTTACAGAGTGGTGGAAAGAGATCTATTGAAGATGAAGCTAAAATCACTTTACCAAAGAACATTTCATCAGTCTCTGAACTAAGAAGTTTGATTGAAAAATACAATAAAACATCATCGTTGATCATGACTTTGGTAAGAATTTCATGTTTTTTGCATTTCAGTGTTGTTTCGATTTATCGTTGGTTGTCCTTAAAGACAAATGACGGATATATAGCGCCTAGTTTAAAAATAGGACAGAAGATATCTGAGTTGCTTCATTGTCCAGTACATTTGATAATCTCTCGAGGTCATCAAATACAATGGAATACAATAGGCTATATTGGGATTGCCCAGGCCCCTGATTTAAGTCGCCTTATATCTCCGTCATTTGTCTTTAAGTTGTTTAGTGTCCTATTTATTGAGGTTAATAGAAAAGAAGTGCTATTAGCTTAACTCCTAATATAACTGTTTTATGTGTACCCTTTTGAGTGCAGAATGCACCCAAAGGATACCTCTTTTATAGAGAGTTACTGTAAACTATTCTGTGAAGAGCTGTTTCTAATTTTGCCAAGCAGTAAATCTTCTGATTTTTTCAAGAGAAAAGCTTCTGCACTTGTCAAGATCTTAGATCGTAAAATACTCAGATAAGTTGCAATCAAACGTTTTTATATAGTGAGTAGGGTAACGTATGTACTAAAATTCATTTTGTTAAATTCCTTCCCCCCGTTCTAAGGTTATTGCCCAGTTAGCTTTGAGTCAATTTCTGACAATTTCTATCATTTGGCAAGAGATTTCTTTGACAGTTTGTCAACTTTTATCTATAAGATTGAATTTAGCTTAGAAACCTTGAAATCGAATTTAAACTGAGAGGTAAAAAAATTTTGAGATACTGTATATATGGTTTTTTAGAATTCCGCCTCAGGATTGAACAGATTTAAATCATAAATAACACGGCATATTTCCACTCATAGTGGCCATGATTCTCACGGTTATCAACAACAACAACAACCACAGGGGGCCTAGTGTTTAATGTCTCAATAGGGCTCCCAAATACACTTTAGACTAATAACACAAATACTACTGGTTTCAAAACTATAATTTTATGTGAATTATTTTCTCTCACACCAGCAAGATGATGGTGCATTTCATGGATTCGTTCGAGTTCTGATGAGTCTAAACAGACCTGTAAATATAAACTGGGATGCATCAGACTTGACCATGCGAAAAGCCCTACATAGAAGTAACTCGAGAAGGTCATCACGTAGGCATCAGTCAGTCGCAGCTGTCACCAGAGGTGCAAGTGTAAAGTCATCTACATCAGACATCGACAGAGCAACACTTCCAGCAGGATTCATACCATCAGATGATGTTGGTGATAGTGGATATGACGATTTTTCCAGCCAAAAACCAAGGGTAAGAACTTCACTTGTCACCATCTCTTCCTTTTGTTTTTTATTCAATGAAGAATTGGTATTTGAATAGGCAAACATTTTGAGATTGACAGACCGCTTGGGAATGTGTTTAACGCCCAGTTTCCTCTGGTATCAATTTTAGAAACTAAAACAACTAGGCATTACAATTCTCATCTACTTTGTATGTAGTTCAAGCACTATATGCTTAGCTTCTAAATTAAAGTCTGTCTGAAATTAGATGTCAAGTGAGATTTGCGATAACGCAAAATTTTTCATGCAAAACACTTCAATTGTTTTTATTCGCGGACATTTTCACGTGACATCTAATTTGAGAGAGACTATAAGTCGATAAATTGGCGGTAGCATTATGTTTAGATTTATCCTACTGCTGGTGATTTCTGCGCATATATTCTCTTAAGCCTGTTTTCCACTAGGTGAATTTATTCACGCGAAACGAACTTTTTCGAGCATGCGCATGCATCCTTCACGTATGAGCTCATTCGCGGTGGCTGTTCGCAGTAGCGAAAAAGTGAGTTCGAATGGATTCAACTTTTTCGCCGCGAAAAAAATCAATTCCCATGAATAAATTCACCTAATGGAACACGGGCTTTAAAAGCCCCTTTCACATTAGCCACTAACATTTTAGGCAGTCTGTTTCAGTTACTTTATTTTCATTTGCGCCTCGACTAATGGGCCGTTGAAACGCCTTTGTTTTCAATANTTATAACCTGTATAAATATTTTAAAATGAAAATGAAAAAATGAAAAATATCTTCTCTTAAGCCTGTTTTCCACTAGGCGAATTTACTCACGCGAAGCGAATTTTGAACACATTCGCAATGGCTTTTCGCAGCAGCGAAAAAGTGAGTTAGAATAGATTCAACTTTTTCGCCGCGAAAAAAGTCGCTTCGCGTGAATAAATTCACCTAGTGGAAAACGGGCGTTAAAAGCCCCTTTCACATTAGCCACTAACATTTTAGGCAGTCTGTTTCAGTTACTTTATTTTCATTTGCGCCTCGACTAATGGGCCGTTGAAACGCCTTTGTTTTCAATCGATAATCGCTAATCGCTTTGTACTGGCATTTCAATCAATTCAACCTAAAGGAACGGATACTACTGTTACATATTGTGGCTTTGTTAGACGTAAATAAGATGTTGGAAAATTCAGGTTCTCTGTAGTAAATTGAAAAGTTTGCTTTCGCCGTGAAGGAAGCTTATTCCATATAAGAGCTTGGAAGTGAGATTAAGCCGGCATGTGTTGGTAAATGAATTATTGAAAATTCTTACAATGGGTTGGTGACTATGAGCAGGTAGTCATGTCGCCAATCTTTCCTAACTCTAGTCATGTACTCATTGAAACGCTTTACAAATAACGTCAATTCTACTCAAAGTTGCTGATGATTATCATTTGATAACAATAGTGTTATGACCAATAACGCGAAGCATGTGAGAAAAGTTTCTTCTTTTCTCAAGATATGACATATCGCAAGGAGTTATACTGGATGTGAAATAAAGTCCCCTTTGTGTGTAGAACTATATCAACAAAAATATTTGCCCTTTCTTTTGGAAACGTTTATTTGGTAGCCAAAAGACTGAAGTATTTCTGTTGTCGCCTTAAAGCATGGGCGATAAGAAACGCGGTAGTTAATTCCTAAAAAAAAATCTTCCTGTGTCCTTATTCCCAATCCCCCATGTGTCCCTATGCCCGTGAAGGTTGTTGTTGTTGTGCCTGGTTTTCCTCGTTTCCCTGTGTTCTGATTTGAGTGACCTTCACGGGCATAGGGACACAGCAAAAAAAAAATTGTTTGTAGAATTAACTACCGCGTTTCTTATCGCCCATGCTTAAAGACGAAACTTATGTAATTTCGGTGGCAAAGATTTGCGAAAATTTTGCAATTTTGGAAAACAAGTAGAGAAAAGTGCCCTGTCTATGAAAAGAAAAAGGATTGCACAAATTTTGGACCAATAATTTGTAAGACTGAAGTTTGTCAGACCGAATGTAAGTGTATTGTTTGTTTGTTAAGTCCTCGAGGAAACAGCGTATTATCTTTGAAAATAATGTGTCTCGAGATTCATTGTTGCGCACCGTCTATTACTGCATAGAGAATGTCGAGAAGGATAGTCATCGCTACTTAGTTTCTGGTGAATTGTGAAGCTCTCATATGTTGCTGCCAGAGTGGCAGGGTTTCTTGTTGGTCAATAAGCAATTGATTGTTGTTTTACGGTTGTACGTTTACGTTTTACGTTTTACGTTTTACGTTTAGAAACAAGAGGGGTTAAGCCAAGCTTGATTTTTATACTTTTGTCACCAACCCTTTCTTTTCCAATGATATTTTCATTTCTTCGGCTTTTCTTCCTGTACCTGTCTACTAGAAATTTCTTTTCGTTTTTTGCTTTAAAATGCCTTTGTTTATGTTTTGAAATATTGTCTATACATGGCAGATCTTTTTAATTTAAATCCTCGGTATCCTTTTGTTGGCATCTCAGCCATTGGTATTGTTCTCTCAAAAAGTACCTAAAGTCGTTAACTAAGTATTTAACTTGCAAAAGCAATAGGATTCAACGCGTCATCTTTGTTAATAACCTGAAACTGCAAACGCATTCGGAAGTTTTCTCCTTTGATGCTCTTTTATTTTCAAGATTGAATTATCCAACTAGATGGACAAAACTTGAGAATAGCTTCAAAAGGGCAACAATAATAATCCACAATGAAAGCCTTTCGTTGGACACTGTTCTGACACTAACAAAAAATCTTTCAATATGGTTTATTAGACTTACGGGAAGAGCCCTTTGCTTCGTTATTTAACTACAACAGCAACCACTCACCACCGCTCAACAAGGACACATGCGCACAACTGTTAAAACACTACGACAACGAATTTTTTGAATGCGAAGCAAAACCCTTTCCAAGCGCCAGTTGAGGCACAAAAAACAACTTCTTCAGATTTTGAGGCGAAAAACTCTCAGAAAATCTTTCAACTTAAATTTGATTTATCTTTGATAGCATTCCCTTCCTTCATTTTGTTTGAGCATCAAAGCAAGAATGCATGCGAAAGCAAAGTATTTTTCTTCAAGATGGCTCTGAGTCTGTTTGACAGAATACTGGAGAATGGTCTCAAGCCTGTTTACAGCTTTTATCCGAACATGTCATCCAGTATTATCCCCTCCCCAAATAGTTGGGGCCGTTTGTCCGGGCTTTTTAACAGCGAGGTTATGAGTCGTAGTGTGAGCGAATAGGTTTTTCAATTCAATAAAGTTTGGAGCGAAAGCAACGAATAGGGTTAAAAGTATGATGGCTTATCATGGTGTGATTGTCAAAGCAACTTTTTTAGTTAAAACTTCTTTTGGTCACCCGCTTCCTGCCACAGGGTGTACCTGTTTGCCTATGCCTATTTAGATTCTACGCTAGCTAATAAATTCCTTATATGAGTGCTAGCCTGGCTAATTTACCACATAACCAGCTTTTTATTATTTGTTAAGTTAGATGGATTTATCAAAATCTTGTTTGGTATAGCAGGATCTCTACTTGTCGTTGTTGCGTTTTCATCCTGTCTTTGTGGTTGAGAACTTCTTCACAAAGTTTAGTTGTTTCCTTCTAAAATTTATAGTCGTAAACCGTCCTTCAATGTCTACACTTTTTTACGATGTCAGTTTCACACTAAGAACAATGTGTCCTTTGTCGCAAGGGATTCAAAACTTGACTTTACTGTGCGAATCTTCTCTTAAAAGAAAGAATTTGTCTTGCGTCTTTGTGAAATGGGTCTGTCAGTTGAAGCTAACCATATCTGAAGGCGTATAGCAAGCAAGATAAGTTTAACAGCGGCTATGCAGTTTTGAATTTAGGCCCTATACGTATTAATGATTAATTAGATTCTGGAGACTGTTTATTATTGTTGCAAATTCTGTTTGGTAAACCTGTCTTTATTGCTGTCGTGATCAATGAATTGTCCTTTTAGGTGCTCGAATAGCATGTTCTAAGAATATTTAATTTTAGAGCATTTTTCAAAGAATTTTTGTTGATGAAGCTATTTCTTTGTTTTTATACAGCAACGAGTAATACGACGAAGAAGCTTCTATTTACCGAAAGACACGAAAAAACCTCTTCACATAACGAGCAGTACAACATCTTTCGAGGTAAGTTTCTATCACGCTTCCTATCGTAATAAACCAGTGGATAAGTAGTAGAAAGTAACTAATTATGTTGGAAAGAAAGGTGCAATTTAGACGCAGTGAGGAATTTTTAAAATTTGTGTCTATTAAACCCTGCAGCTCAGAGCAGAATTGCTTGTAATAAGTTGTTGTGTCTTTTAGGTAATCGAGGCTTTGCTGAATAAATATGGTGTAACAGACAACCCACAAAAGTTCGCTTTATATGAAAGAACCGAAGAAGAAGATCACAGTAAGCATACCAATTTATTTAGTTTCATAGATTCCATTCCTTTTAATTCAATTCAAATGACGTGTTTGCTGCCAGGAAAGCTCGTATCATGTATTTTTTATATTATCATAAAGATATTTAAGATCGCGTCAAATAGTTTACTTACTATTAGCTGAAATTTTTTTTCTATTTCCGATAGCAAATCATACGGAAGGGAAGAACTGAGAAATACAGGTTGTCCCAAAAGATTTTCCCGTGTGTGCGGCTGCTGTGGAGAAACCGTAACTTGAATTGTCCCGTTTTTGATACAGTTGCATATGGTATAGGTTTCAAGTTAGGTTTTAAGACCTTGAGTCAATCTAACAAGTGGTTGCTGATTTATGGCATAAGAAAGTCAAATTAAGTGGTTGCTTTAAAAACAGCAGTTTATTTGTTCTCCAACACTTGTCAGATTGACTCAGACAAGGTCTCAAACTCTAAGTGGAAGCCTATCCTATGGAACTGTATAAAAAACGAGACGATTGAAGCTACAGCTCATCCGCAGCTGCCGCACAATTGGAGCACAATTTCTTTGGGACACCCTGTATATTGTGCAGACAGCAATAAACAGAAATATACGGCACCAATCCGACTTCACGCAGTATGAAATGGCTATTTTTTAACGATGGTGAATTAAGAGAGCACAACGAAAAAGTTTCGATCGTCTTTGCTTAGAATAAATTATATATTTAGTTTAGCTGCTGCTTTCTACAGCTTTGTCACTTATTTTTTCAGTTCGTTTACGAAAGATGGCCACAGATGAGCATCCGTTAGTACTGAGTCTTCTATGGGGAGATATGCGTGATAAAAAAGCATTTTCATTACAAGAAAATGAGAGAGGTGACATACTAGTAAGTACCAGTTACCTTAACGTTAGAGTTGTCTCGTTCACGAGAACCTATTCTTGTCAAATTCCTACGCCCTTTTGTTTGGCAGAAAATAGTATGATCGATGTTCTGCTGTGGACTTTTATTTAAAACATCATGAAGAAATGAAGTTTATGGTAGGAAGGAAATATAGACACGGGCCAAGAATATTGCAGAATATTGATCCTCATAGCCATGGATGAAACTTGTCGAAAAAGATTTGGAAAACATCAAAGTTAACGTGATAATTAAAGATAGTAACGAAAACATAAGAAACCTCGAAATAAAAGATCATAAAGAACTGGCAAATCACAGACACGTATGGAAGATTGTCGTAGACCGCGCAGTGTCCAACAAGGACGGAGGAGCGTAACAGAGAGAGAGAGATAGCCATTCGTCTTATTACTATTTCAGACAAATCGTAAGATCTAGATTGTGGCAGTTTTATTTTAGAATGCTCTTCGTTGATAGTAAATCTGATGAATTGTAATTGCGCGCGACGAACGAGCGTGCGTGCGTGCGTACTAATTGAGAACACATACACTGGTGTTTTCGTCCGCTGTCCACGCATATTTGTTTTATTTGTTGTTTCATTACCGCTGGTTTAAGTTGCCCCAGTTATTGTTCTTTACTGTTATTATTTGTTGCAAGAAAAAGAATGACGTCTTCAGGCTAATTTAAAGTCCGGGAAAATTTCCCAGCGGCTAGAATTTTACACAATCAAAAGTCGTTCAACCCTAAATTTCTATTCAATTACAAAGCAACGTTTTCTCTTGTAAATAAAAGACTTTCCGCCCGCTCGGAAAATCGACGGAATGGAATCTGACTTTTAGATAGAAAACAATTTGCTATCTCTATAAGTCTTTCTTTTCTAATTGCGTTCAGTTGCAATCAATACAAGGAAATAAGGAGGGGAAAACAGGTTGTCTACGCCTGTTCTTTGGTTTAGCCCAATTCAGACCATGTATCATGCAGTCAACTCACAAGAATACTAAAAAATCTGAAACATCACGCAAATTCTTTTAGAAAACTTCTGACTTGTATCGAGACTAATATTTAGAAACAGAATGTGCTTACTGATTGATGATTCGTTACTTCCAGTTCATAATGCATTTGTACGAACTTAAGACTCATGCTAACTTGTATCCAAAAACAATGGGAACAATACAAACCCTATTCCCTAAACCAGGGGCGGATCCAGCTCGAAGTTGAAGGGGGAGGGGGCAACCAGCAGATAGTGTGCAAAATTATGAGAAGTTTCGGAGGTCTCATTAAACTGACATGGATTTATTCTCATTTTTAGTGGGATGCTTTTGAGGTTCCCGAGCTGAAGAATTTCCTGGTTTTCCTTAACCGAGAGGAAGAAGACATGATGGCTCAAGTAGGTTGTTTCTACAAGTTTTGCAAAGCACAAGTGATGATCTTTTTGATGATGATGATCCTTTAATCCTTTACCAATCTCTAACTATTAAGAAATTGATCCTTTACCAATCTCTAACTATTAAGAAATTGATCCTTTACCAATCTCTAACTATTAAGAAATTGATCCTTTACCAATCTCTAACTATTAAGAAATTGATCCTTTACCAATCTCTAACTTACTAACCATTCCAGCAAAGTACAGCAGTGGCGTTAAATCTTTAGAAAATGCTAGTGTAAATGGCTATTGCATCTTCCTTTTGATTGAATGGCCTGAAAGAAACTTCAGATACTTTGCTATAGTTCTACCGTTGGACCTTTCTGAAATCTTGAATATTTTCGAAATTACAGTGTTTTATAGTTCAACTCATTTGAGGATGTGACGTCATCCAATTTATACATCGTAAACCAGAAGAGTGAAAGACTTTTGTTTAACACCATATTGTAGACATTCATAAACAATGGTTTTCTTGAAAATTATTCCATGTTTCCTCAAAAAAGTTTTGAAACTACGATGGTTTGATTGTTTTCAAAACTCACTCGTTAACCACGAAAGTCTCTCAAAATATGGCACTTTTTGCAGGTTCGAAAGAAGTATGAAGATCAGAAACGAATCCTACAAGAAGCATTGGACTTCAAAAAACAGAATGAAGCAGAATCAGACTGCTAGAAATGAT
Source organism: Aurelia aurita (assembly GCA_004194415.1). Classification (NCBI taxonomy): domain Eukaryota; kingdom Metazoa; phylum Cnidaria; class Scyphozoa; order Semaeostomeae; family Ulmaridae; genus Aurelia; species Aurelia aurita. Next base: position 3,074,200 of record REGM01000030.1, read on the forward strand.
CATGTAGATAATTATGGTTGTATTTTTATATTCATGAATTATCTGCACCATGAATTTGATGGAAGCTGTATATAAAGATAACGTGAGTAATATCTACGCATAGTTTTCTGTAATGTCTCTCAAATATCTCAAGGTCAGCTACATAGTAAGTTTTCTTTATTATCTGATGTTTGGAATAAGGTTTCTCGAACCAGCTGTTAAGCAGTCTGATTGGCTACTGATTAGTGTGTATACACTCAATTTCTTATAATAAACTTGGGTCCGGGTTGGTAGGCAGTTTCTTGAATCTAGGGCAACCAAAAGTTTCTTCTGAGTTTCTTATCTTGTTAATGCCCAAAGTGTAGAGCTAAGATAGTTTTGTTAGAAGAGCATCGAAATTACTTAGTAAGATCTCAAAACACTTTATGACATAATTCGCACTCAAAACAATGTCAAAACATTCACTATTACAGTGTCAGAGCATTTTCGAGTGACCTTGGAAAATTAAAGCTGCATAATACAAAAGTTTCTTAGCTTTTTTAATTCCGGATAAGGTTGTTTCTTAAGTTAAAAAAAATTGAGCCTACAATTTCTGGACAGACGTTTTCTTGGCAAGGAATGCTGCACGAAATAGTAACAAGTTATATGATATGGTTGGGTTTGAATATGAAAAAGAAACAAAGTTACAGTAAACCACCAATAAAGGAAAGCAGTTTTAATAGATTACAATACACGTATTTTGTAAGCAACTGAGAATTATGAAATTTTCGTTATTTGGCTATTGAAAGTTTTTCCAAATTCGTGGTATTGGCGGGGGATCTCTTGTGCTTTCGTGAATACTTGACAGCAAATTTTATGAAACCGTAAAAAAACGGGCGAGAATGTGCTTTTAAAGGTATTGGGTTTGAAAAAGATATCCTGACTTCCTGGGACTTGGGTATCGAGATGACTTCCCCGTGCCTGCTACAAGGATGGCTTCACCTGCCTCCATGTAGTCAGGTTCTTGATTAGTGTTCTCAGGAGAAGGGCACTGTATCAGGGCGAATTGTTCTTTTAAAAACAACATAATGAAAGGCACGAGCCGCATCTTTACAAACGAAATTTTATAAACGAAATCATATGCTAAGAATTTCATCTCACACTTCCTATTTGATGATTATAATCTAGATTTAAATCAGATTCACATTGCTTTCGTTTATTACCATTGTTAAAAGGATAGAGTTATAAGTAAGCCGCTTTCGTCAGAATGTATGAAGAATTTTCTCAGCCCTTTGAACGATTTGTATTAAACTTTATCAAGAGATGCTATGGTTTGGACGAGGAAAGAAAGGCATCTGAGAATGCGAATCTGCTGAATATTGATGAAGTACTGCTTAGATGACCTATCTTGTTTCACTGTGAATCGTAAACATATGTCCATGCTTTGGCTTACGCAGTGTAGCACCTCTGTAGTAGACCTAAGCATTACGCGTACTTTTTCAATTAGAAAGTAAGAAATTGGCCCATTATTGAAAGTTTTGTGAAATTTTCATTATTTGAGTACCCAAAGTTTCTTGAGGGTTTCTTAGAAGTTTCATGACATTCTTGATGTTTATATCCTTGCCTTGGTAACAATTTCACAACGATGCAATATTTTATGAAACCGTGCCACTATCGAAACGTTACTCAAATGTTTATGCTCCGAGTACAACAATACAAGAAACTAATGAAAAATATTTTCTGTATTCTAAGAGTTGAGTTTCTTATGAATAGTTTATGATAAGAAACCTGTATAATGGACAATCATGCTTTTTACATGGACGTTCTAAAAGTCAGCTAGGAGTCACGTGAACTAATCCAACTAGTTTTTTAGTACACTTTCGGACATTGCAAATTGGCGTATTAAAAGAACGAAAACTTTCGTTTTGCACACATATGTGAAATCAGGCAGTCAGAGGCTATCGACAAGCATTTCAAATAAGTTTAAAATTTGGAAAAGTCAGCTAGGAGTCACTTGAACTAATCCAACTAGTTTTTGAGTACACTTTCGGACATTGCAAATTGGCGTATTAAAAGAACGAAAACTTTCGTTTTGCACACATATGTGAAATCAGGCAGTCAGAGGCTATCGACAAGCACTTCAAATAAGTCTAAAATTTGTATTGTCAATTCTTCCCTTTAAATTTATCTAACTATTTTATTTCAACGAAGTTTGAGCATGCTTATGTACTGCCTCATCCAAGAAAGGATTTCTTACTGAACAATGGTGGCTTTTAACTTGTTGCAAAATATATTGCAAATTTTAGTTTCCTTTTTACCTGGTGTCCCAAAAAATACTCCTGTTTAAAAAAACTCGATTATCAAACCTATTATGATAAGCTTTTCTTTTTTATTTGTTTTGTCAATTACCCAAAAATATTTAAAGTTGATAAAATATTTGTTTTCAAACTTAGAGATTAAAGCATTACACGTTAAAAAACCTTATTTTGAGCTGTACTTTTAAGCAACATAGTCAATCTGGCCTAAGAGCTAACATTTTCAGCTTTTTATTATCTTTGAAGTCTCCAACGATATTTTGTGTTTCTTTTTGTCATTTATGACCAAATTACAAGCTTATATACACAAAGAAATTGATCTGGTAATCATCAGTGCTTTTTTGCAGTATGATTCAAAACCAGGTAGCCCAAAACAGGCCAAATTTGCTAATTTTTAAACCAATCACAAGATCAGCCATAACTGGAAAAATGATTTGGTCCTTGATGTACTTGCTAAAAGAAATTTGAAGATAGGCCCTCTAATAGAATTTTAGTGATTTTCAAACAGGGGTACTCTTTTAAGGGACCAGGACTCGGGGGGTAATCAATTGTTTCCTTGATTAAAAGGGACAATAGGCCTATTTGAAAAGGTAAAACAATAGATCTAAAGAAGGGACTAAGGGGCAATTGCCCACCCAGCTAGTATGTTAAAAGAGGCCCTACCCGGTAGATTAGCATTCTAAAGTCAATTCCTTTAAAATTTGACTACTTTTGGAATTCATTGAGTTTGGAATAACCATTCAATCACGCCCCAAAGGTGGAGCTTGGCAAAAGCATTTTGTTTTTCAAAGATGTAGGCAGGACGTCGAACTCGTAAATTCCCTTCATTCTCTTTCTTGTTTCGTCAGGTCCTTGATATTCTCAAGTATCATCGTTCTAATATTTTCTTATCTGCAGGGTCACAATGACATCTTAGATTTTCTTACAGAAGGCCGCCGCCTCGACTTTAAATCTAATCTGGAGATAACTCGAAAACAAGTTTCGATCTGATGTGCTATGCTAAAACTCATAAAACCATTCATTAAACTCCACCAGCAATGCTGTAAGTACAGCTTTGTCATTCTTAATGTCTCTGTCAAGCTGATCGGTTATAAATCAGGATCTGCTCGCATTACGTCGAATGAACACTGGTTACAATTTTCAAGTTAGAAATAGACTTTTCGTTTCACTTAGAAGTTATTGCCCCCAAAAGTTGTAAACTGCCAATAGTGACTTGCCAATGGCCCCTTCTCCAGTTAGCTAATTTACTATCCACAGCCCCGTTTTGGTTAGAATTGTAATGGATTAATGGATAGGTAACTGGAGAAGGGGCCATTCAAGCNATTACGAAATTTTCGTTATTTGGCTATTGAAAGTTTTTCCAGATTCGTGGTATTGGCGGGGGATCTCTTGTGCTTTCGTGAATACTTGACAGCAAATTTTATGAAACCGTAAAAAAACGGGCGAGAATGTGCTTTTAAAGGTATTGGGTTTGAAAAAGATATCCTGACTTCCTGGGACTTGGGTATCGAGATGACTTCCCTGTGCCTGCTACAAGGATGGCTTCAACTGCCTCCATGTAGTCAGGTTCTTGATTAGTGTTCTCAGGAGAAGGGCACTGTATCAGGGCGAATTGTTCTTTTAAAAACAACATAATGAAAGGCACGAGGCGCATCTTTACAAACGAAATTTTAATAAACGAAATCATATGCTAAGAATTTCACCTCACACTTCCTATTTGATGATTATAATCTAGATTTAAATCAGATTCACATTGCTTTCGTTTATTACCATTGTTAAAAGGATAGAGTTATAAGTAAGCCGCTTTCGCCAGAATGTATGAAGAATTTTCTCAGCCCTTTGAACGATTTGTATTAAACTTTATCAAGAGATGCTATGGTTTGGACGAGGAAAGAAAGGCATCTGAGAATGCGAATCTGCTGAATATTGATGAAGTACTGCTTAGATGACCTATCTTGTTTCACTGTGAATCGTAAACATATGTCCATGCTTTGGCTTACGCAGTGTAGCACCTCTGTAGTAGACCTAAGCATTCCGCGTACTTTTTCAATAAGAAAGTAAGAAATTGGCCCATTATTGAAAGTTTTGTGAAATTTTCATTATTTGAGTACCCAAAGTTTCTTGAGGGTTTCTTAGAAGTTTCATGACATTCTTGATGTTTATATCGTTGCCTTGGTGAAAATTTCACAACGATGTTTTATGAAACCGTGCCACTATCGAAACGTTACTCAAATATTTACGCTCCGAGTACAAAAATACAAGAAACTAATGAAAAATATTTTCTATAATCTAAGAGTTGAGTTTCTTATAAATAGTTTATGATAAGAAACCTGTATAATGGACAATCATGCTTTTTACATGGACGTTCTAAAAGTCAGCTAGGAGTCACGTGAACTAATCCAACTAGTTTTTTTAGTACACTTTCGGACATTGCAAATTGGCGTATTAAAAGAACGAAAACTTTCGTTTTGCACACATATGTGAAATCAGGCAGTCAGAGGCTATCGACAAGCATTTCAAATAAGTTTAAAATTTGGAAGAGTCAGCTAGGAGTCACTTGAACTAATCCAACTAGTTTTTGAGTACACTTTCGGACATTGCAAATTGGCGTATTAAAAGAACGAAAACTTTCGTTTTGCACACATATGTGAAATCAGGCAGTCAGAGGCTATCGACAAGCACTTCAAATAAGTCTAAAATTTGTATTGTCAATTCTTCCCTTTAGATTTATCTAACTATTTTATTTCAACGAAGTTTGAGCATGCTTATGTACTGCCTCATCCAAGAAAGGATTTCTTACTGAACAATGGTGGCTTTTAACTTGTTGCAAAATATATTGCAAATTTTAGTTTCCTTATTACCTGGTGTCCCAAAAAATACTCCTGTTTAAAAAATCGCCAAAACTCGACTATCAAACCTATTATGATAAGCTTTTCTTTTTTATTTGTTTTGTCAATTACCCAAAAATATTTAAAGATGATAAAATATTTGTTTTCAAACTTAGAGATTAAAGCATTACACGTTAAAAAACCTTATTTTGAGCTGTACTTTTAAGCAACATAGTCAATCTGGCCTAAGAGCTAACATTTTCAGCTTTTTATTATCCTTGAAGTCTCCAACGATATTTTGTGTTTCTTTTTGTCATTTATGACCAAATTACAAGCTTATATACACAAAGAAATTGATCTGGTAATCATCAGTGCTTTTTTGCAGTATGATGCAAAACCAGGTAGCCCAAAAAAGCCAAAGTTGCTAATTTTTAAACCAATCACAAGATCAGCCATACCTGGAAAAATGATTTGGTCCTTGATCTACTTGCTAAAAAGAAATTTGAAGATAGGCCCTGCAATGGAATTTTGGTGATTTTCAAACAGGGGTACTCTTTTAAGGGACCAGGACTCGGGGGCAATCAATTGTTTCCTTGATTAAAAGGGGCAAGATGCCTATTTGAAAAGGTAAAACAATAGATCTAAAGAAGGGACTAAGGGGCAATTGCCCACCCAGCTAGTATGTTAAAAGAGGCCCTACCCGGTAGATTAGCATTCTAAAGTCAATTCCTTTAAAATTTGACTATTTTTGGAATTAATTGATTTTGGAATAACCATTCAATCACGCCCCAAAGGTGGAGCTTGGCAAAAGCATTTTGTTTTTCAAAGATGTAGGCAGGACGTCTAACTCGTAAATTCCCCTCATTCTCTTTCTTGTTTCGTCAGGTCCTTGATATTCTCAAGTATCATCGTTCTAATATTTTCTTATCTGCAGGGTCACAATGACATCTTAGATTTTCTTACAGAAGGCCGCCGCCTCGACTTTAAATCTAATCTGGAGATAACTCGAAAACAAGTTTCGATCTGATGTGCTATGCTAAAACTCGTAAAACCATTCGTTAAACTCCACCAGCAATGCTGTAAGTACAGCTTTGTCATTCTTAATGTCTCTGTCAAGCTGATCGGTTATAAATCAGGATCTGCTCGCATTACGTCGAATGAACACTGGTTACAATTTTCAAGTTAGAAATAGACTTTTCGTTTCACTTAGAAGTTATTGCCCCAAAAGTTGTAAACTGCCAATAGTGACTTGCCAATGGAATGGCCCCTTCTCCAGTTAGCTAATTTACTATCCACAGCCCCGTTTTGGTTAGAATTGTAATGGATTAATGGATAGGTAACTGGAGAAGGGGCCATTCAAGCCCANATGCTAAAACTCGTAAAACCATTCGTTAAACTCCACCAGCAATGCTGTAAGTACAGCTTTGTCATTCTTAATGTCTCTGTCAAGCTGATCGGTTATAAATCAGGATCTGCTCGCATTACGTCGAATGAACACTGGTTACAATTTTCAAGTTAGAAATAGACTTTTCGTTTCACTTAGAAGTTATTGCCCCAAAAGTTGTAAACTGCCAATAGTGACTTGCCAATGGCCCCTTCTCCAGTTAGCTAATTTACTATCCACAGCCCCGTTTTGGTTAGAATTGTAATGGATTAATGGATAGGTAACTGGAGAAGGGGCCATTCAAGCCCAGAACTGAACATCGTGTTTCAAATCAGGAGGAATTGGGATTTCACATGGCTTGATTTTCGAATTGCTCTGATGAAAATTGAACTAGAATTGCCATGATTTCCACACAAACAATTATTACTAACACTGAATGCTTGGCTCCATTTAACTTTGGTAGAACTTTCGATCCATTGATCACTGTTAATAATCTAAAAACTGGTATTCATAAACTAGGGGACATTAATTTTCTTGGCAGACTTTAGGCCCAAAGAAAAATCCAGTGAAAGAAGGAAAATAGAGTTTGGCTTGTATGCGAATGAAGAAATCTGTATTTAACAGTCAAGATGTCAAATTTGAGAAAATACAAATTTTAGGCAATGAAAACTATGAAGAGGTACAATGGGAGCTGGGATTTGCCTAAAATGACTCTCTAGGAATGGGATTTTTGCGCTGGAACTGGGATCTTATTAACTAGCACTGGAAATACCAACAGCAAAAACACTAGACTGTGAATGGGTTTGAACACATACTGTTCTGTATATCAACAAAAAAGTGACTGAGATTGCTTGCAATATATGCTTGGAAAACTGGATTGAGGATCCCCTTTCAAGACCCTCTAAAGAGACCTAGAAAGGGGGAGTATGCCAATATATAAAAACCTTGAAATAAAGTAGGGTTGGGGTAGGGGTTAGCATTGAAATAAATTAGGGCTAGGGTTAGTTTTAGGGCTAGGGGAAGGGTTAGGGATAGATTCAGGGTTAGGGTTAGGTTTAGCGTTTGGTCTAGGGTCAGGGCTAGGGTTAGAGATCTCCCTCCCTTTTCACCTAAACAGATATTGTATGTCTAGCTAGCACGCCTTGTCTCAAGGTGACACAAACTGGCAATGTTATTTTACCCTCAGGGCCGTAGTTTATACTGTTTCTTTTCCTGTATCACTTAATATCACACTGAGGAGTCCAATAGTCAATATTCTACTATCTAGAAATAATTCAGAAAGGTAGCGTTCAAATTTCTATGCACTAGAAGAAGACTTGATTTTACGCCATCGCTATCCTTGTAGAGAGTCGACCTCCATAGGAAAGCAAGGGTGGAGATGTGCTGTGTTTTTGGTGGTCCTATGTATGTCTTGGAAAAACGATTTCACCAACCCATTTTTCAGCGTACCAATACTAATTACGCTCTTAAAAAAGAATGGTTTTGGAGACATACATTTTTATAATACTCCGATAAAACCCAATTTTGACGACAAAAAATATTGACCAACATCCAAGAAAATGAACATTCCAAGTTAGATGCAAAATTATATTGTCAAAAAGAGTTCAAAATAAACCTGATTTTAGGGACAGACATTAACATAGTATGGGAGAAATAAACCGGTTATATGGACATACGTAGGACAACTATCTTCACTGCAACATGCCCACCCTTGGGAAAGGCTTGAGCTACTCTATTTTATCTCTTGTCCAAGGTTAATCAGTCAAATCATAGTGGTGAAATCATGCAAGGTCTAGAGTCCCTGGAGTTCAACTGATGGCGGGTGCCTGGCTTTTGCTTACTTGTCTTCCATTCTTAAAGTAAATCAACCGAGTTAAAAGTAGCTTAGCTAGGGGGACTGGGTCAAGCCTATTGTATCTGATGTTCTCGATCGATGAAAATAGAGACGCGTGTCCTTTCTCGTTCTATATTTAGATTAGATCGGTATCTCTCCTTGGTTGATTCTCTAAAATTATAAACAAGTAAATAACAGGGCCGTACACAGCATAGGGGCAGCAGGGGCAGTTGCACCTCTACAAATCCAAAGAGAACAATAACATTTATTGTAATTTTGACCAGATTTTAGAAAATATTCCCTCTTTGCCCCCCTAAATATTTAGAGCTGTGTACGGCCATGGTAAATAAAGTAAAATATTAGCACTTTGATGCGATTTTTTTATAATTCTCTGAAATTATGTTTAGAGTATTTATCTGATTGATCCACGAAAAACGCTTCTTGCATTATCAGCTCTGAAGCATCGAATACCCGTTTCTTATGCCATGTTTCTTATAAAAATGAGTGTAGCTACTTTTGCATATAATACAAACTCACAACTCTAACATTAACATTTCACCATCATGTATAGATTCTCCAGCGTTTATTTGCTTTGATATACGATCGATTAGATATTTTCTGATTCCTTCTTGTCCATTTGCATCGAAATCACTCTTCGGTACTCGAACTTTAATTCGTGCTGTTTGTGATTCAGATTGATATAATTCATCCAGTTTCTTTTTATCCAAAATTCCATCATCAGAAAATGGAAGCTCGATGTTTTGAATCATGTTTATTTTGATTTTCATTGCATTGATTTTTCCGTTTTCTTTCAAAATTTCACCACCAGTATTTTCCTGCATATCCAAACCTACCACTGTTCCTTTCAAATCGTTACAATTTTCATCCTTGGAGCAAATTTCGTTATTAGCTCTGATGGGTTCGCTAATGTCTATGCTAGTTGTTTGATCTTTATCACAACAAAACAGTTTACGAAGTGGCTGACATTTTAAGTTCAATCCATTTGTCGATTTTTTAGGCTGTTTTGCATCATCTTTGCATTCGAGTGCATCTTTCAGTGTCTCTTTTACTAATGATGCATCCGTAATGCCATTTAATTTTATGTCTGGAGCAACAGCCATATTTTTGTGGTATTCCTGCTTATTTTTCGCCATGTTCTTGTGTTCATGGTCCTTCCCCGTCCACAAAGTAACATTTCTGGGTTTCTGGAGGTGCGACCATCGTTTGCGTTCATAGTTAACTGAATGCGCAATAGCGTATCTTTCATAATGACTGTCGGCATGTACATCTCTGCACAAATCTTCTATAATATCGTCTTCGAGGCATATGAAATTGAAAACGATCTCCTCCATAAGCCAACTCCGATCTACATTCTTCCAACTGATTCCAAATAGTTTATTTTCTTTTCTTAACTCCTCTAATGGCTTAAGTTGTGCGATCGCTGTTGTGGCTTGCTCCATGAATATACTTGACAATAAACACAGCTACTTGATGTGCAATTGATAAAATCAGTGGTGTCTTTCCGTACTATACGTCACAGCTATAACCTTATATTGGCATTTGAAAAGAAACTCGTTCGTGAAGTCCGATGTATTTGCAAGATCTTTATGAGTATATGCAATTCAATCTCACGAAGGAAGTAGATAAGATGGCCACAACAAGACTGAAATCGCCGCAAAATTTTCCATCTGAACACGATTGCGATCTCGTGAATCAATTATCACGCATGATAATCATGCCTCTTTTTGTTTTGACCAACTTCTCAAACAGCTGCGCTTGAGCTTATTAAACTTTAATTTCCATCTCTGTTGCTTCAAAGATTTCACTCCCATTTAAAAGCACATGCCAAACAAACTAAGGTTATGACCTTATTTACTTTTTCGTTTACAATAATCTATGCTTGTTTGTTCTTCTTTGCAATGTTTGTGTACTAAAATAAACTGCGTTGCAGCACAACAGCACAACGCAATAAAAATTTTCTCCATCACATTACTTGTACTGCTTATCCCATTAAAGTTACGAAGAGTCTTGTGGGGTTATCAACGACAAAATGGGATCGCGCGCTAATTACCATGATCAAAGGCGGATAGTTTCAAACAAGGCCGGATTTTTTCTCTAAAGCTGTGAATATCTTCTTATTCTTATTAAAAGTTTCAAATTCATTCAAGCCTGAACAGAAAACTCTTATTATAATTGGCAATTTTTGTACAAAGTTACGGAATGGCTAAACCACTGATCAGTGGGATCAACAACTAAATACATACTTGCCTCGGCATGAAAGATAGCAGCCTCCTTCCAGTGCCAGCGGAGAAAACTGATCGAAAAAGTTTTATGTTTTCTAAATTTTCAATTGTTCGGCTGTAGTTTCGGCCTTGGGTTTAGATTATTATATGAGGGGGGCTTTGGGGGGTACCAGAACCCGCAAACCCGAACGAAAATTTAGGAAAACCCGAAAATCCGGACGAAAATTTGGAAAAACCCGAAAACCCGCAAACAAAAATTCAAAAATCCCGAAAAGTGCACTTTGTAGCCAAATTTTGCAATTGCCAAAGGTTGTTATCGTCATTCTTTTAATACCTAATGATGAACAGAGATCTTGAGACTTGCGAAGGAGCCCCTCGAGGGTGTGTTGAATTTGGTTGCAATCAGCGGCGTGACAAGGACAAATAACGTGGGGGTATAAAATGAGGGGGTCTGGGGGCAAAGCCCCCGGGAAAATTTTCGAGGACACGCCTTCTACTTTGGCTTAGAACACTTCTACAAATCCTATGTTTGCCATTGCTAAAATGGAATGCTGACCATTTTGTAACAGTTTTTTTATAAGAATATTGTTACATTTTTCCCTCAACGTTGAACTAACTCTCGTGCAACAGATTATAACTAATCGATTTCTAAGTCCCCAAATCACCACGAAAAAGTTTTCTGTCATTCATGTCAAGTCTTTTAGAAAATTTGATCGACGTGTTTTTATCGTTTTCAGTGTTTTCGAGACCGAAAATTTTGAAAAACTCTATTATAGCTCAAGAAACAGAAGACTAAAAAATTTACAAAAATCTTTGAACCTACTTATGGATTTTTTGCTAAAATCAAGTAATAAATCTTCAAAATCAGTCCAGCGTCCAGCGTACAATTTATCGTGGCCTGTCAAAAGTGGATAGTTTCTATTTCAACGCACGCGGTATTTCGTAAATGAGGTTTTAAATCTTTAACTTTGAGAAGGATCTTTCGCAGTTGACTGAGTGACCGACAACGTGCATACGACTTTGTGCGCCAAGTATAGGTTGTCGTAGGTCCTCTCGTGGAGTCGATAGTGTGATAGAAGCCTTAAATCACACGTTTCATTGACCTAGTTTACTAACAATGAAGGATTTTAATGTATACTGAGATGTCCTTTGTGTCCATTATTCGAAAGGGGACAGCAAAGAACAAATTTCTTTTTTTGCAAAAGGGGCCCTTTTTGCCAATATCTTATGGCCCGTCCAAATCTCGCACCAACTCCAAATCTTCATCGCAATGTCATAAAGTATTAAGAGAATTTCAATCATCTTTCTTCAGGAGCTTTTAACATATTATCCAGTCAATTGATCGATTCAATAGCCAGTTTTATTGTACAGACGTTTACCATACTTTTTTGCAGCGTTTATGAATGTCATAACCGCATCAGCTTCAAGAAATTGATAAACCAATGTGACGTCTGAAACCCGAAAACCCGCACATTTTGTATACGATACCCGAAACCCGAGCTCAAAAAATGGCTAAACCCGTAACCCGTCAAGCATCCAAAACCCGAAATCCCGCACGTTTTTTAGAGAAATCCCGAATCCCGGGGGCCAAAATTGGCTAAACCCGCAACCCGCGAAATCCCAAGGCCCCCCTCTTATATACCAGGCTTTCTCGAAACAACTATTAATGGACTAAGATACTTTCTTCATTTATTTAAAGCATTTCAACTTTCTTATCACTAAAAGATGATTTTCTTGTGATACAACACGCCATTATGTGTCATGTGAGGCATTTCAGCGATATTGAATCTCTCAAATGAAATAAAGCAAAGATCCTCAGAGCCAAGTTTCTCATAACAATGAGTGTATACGGTCATGTAGTTTTGACGTTTCGAACAAATTGACAGAACGAAAGATATTTTTAAATTAAAAGTTATTTTGGAGCGAAGGGATCCTTATTGTGAGTCCAAGGGCGTTGCTCTGGTGTATTTAGGATAGGACAGGTTACTTTTTGGGTCTAAAATTGGGACAAAAGTTAATTCTTTGAGTCAGTCATTTGAACGATTATTTTTGGGTCTCAAATAGTAGAAAAATATAAAAGGAATAGAAAAAAATGTGATTTACAAACAAAATTAAATCAAGCAAAATCATTAAAATAAAAATATTTAGATATCCAAAGACATTACGTGAAATCTACCAGTTAAGCTCAATTCACATTTGATGCGATTTTCTTTGTGCGATGCGGCAAGTGCGACAAAGTTGAATTAATCCAACTTTTTCGCATTGCCGCACTTCATTGTTATCTGGAATGAGTCGAGAACGGCACTTCAAGTGTGAAATAAGCTTTAGGGCACATTATTTGGGTGTGTAGGAGCAGAAAAATTATATTTTGGGTATCTTTTCATGCTAGAAATTATTATTTTTTGGGTTGATGCTTTGTACCCCTGCCTGAGCACCCCTATCCTAAATATATCAGAGTACCCGCTGGGATTGTGGGCGCAGGCGCATGTCAATGGCAATTGGTGCAATGCCAGAAGAACCAAAATCTGTAATCTTCCAGGGCATGTATGCCAGTTAAACTTTCAGATCATCTGAATCATCTGCTAAAATCTCTTTTAAAACAAAATAAACATAGTACAAATAATTGTACTTTGAATAGAGTTTTATTTTGTACGACGTTTCAGGCATAAACCGATTATCAAGATTCAAGACAAATTTCTTTTGCGTGCAAAGGCGTTCCGTTTTTTCCACCAATAAGTAATACAGAAAATCACATAGGAGAGCTGTTGCAGCATAGTCAATAGTTCTTTTTCTATTGACTATGGTTGCAGAATGGGTCTACGCGTATCCAATAGGCGCAGATAATGTCCTTTTAACATAAAATATTGAAAAATTACAATTTCTATTTTTTCAAATCGACTCGCATATAAGAACGTGTCCTCATATAAATTTTATTCCTGTTTTCGCTTCTTGGGAAAAGGAAAAACAGAGAGGAAGTGAAAGGAGAGCTGTTGATACGAGACTATTTAGCAAGAATTATTTTAATGAAAACCATTGTAAATAATTTATCATGTCTCATTTTTGTGTTTTCTCATAACAGACTCATATATAAGGGCACTGCCCTTATATTCGGGTATAAGGGCGTGCCCTTATATACGTGGTGCCCTTATATCAGCATCTATACGGTAGGCTACTGTCAGAGGCGGAGCCAGCACCTGAGGAGTGAGGGGGTCTGGGGCGTAGCCCCGAGAAATTCTTTACGACCACGCCGTTCAAACTCTTGGAAAACATAGGAAATATCCTTTATACATCAACAAGCACATTTGTTCTGCCTAACCCCTCCTGAGATATCAATTATATCCCATTTTTGTGGGAATCTTGAGGAAAGTGAGGGGGTCCGGACCCCCCATCCCACTTGTCTCGGCCACTGGCTACTGTTGCAGACATCTCTTGAAAATCTTGATAACTCGAATGATACTGTATCCTCCTTTAGAATTTGAAATCATGCAGTAATAAAGAAATAAAAAAGTCACGTTGAATAGGTACCATTTTGGATATTTTCTTAGGTATTTTTTGTCAGATAGATGTTACATGTTAGCATGTTAATAGAACTTAGAGTTTAGAGGCCTTGTGTGGCTTTTTCTTGATTGCTTCTAAGACATTATTTTGAGAACTCAATGAAATGAATCATAACATGAATGAATCAAATGAATCAATGAAATTTTTCTTGGAATCTGCAGCTGCCTCCGCTCCAGCCTCGACCAGATGTATACAGGCAAGAGTTACGTCATCATGAGATTCTAAAAGAGGCTATTTCAAAATGACCAGATATTCCTTTCCTCATGTATGCTTCTTCAAAAGGACAAAACACAGCTGGCAGATCGAAGTGGTCAACGGGAAGAAGTGGTCAACTGAAGTAAAGAACGGTGGCAAATGAGCAGAGGTTTTTTTGTGAACATTGGGAACTATAGAAATGTAAGTGTTGTCACGAAAAATCATAAATTCGCAAAGAAAACAACCCGTTTTGTTTTGGGATATGATGGATGTGATGATTTTGTATAAAATTGAAGATGGCCTAAATTTAAATGGTAAAATTAATTTAGCTTCAAGATTTGGCTAGAGTGCAGTTTAGCGGGCGGCATTCGAATGTTGTGTTGTTGTATGTCATACGGTAAGGGTTAGGGTTAGTTTTAGAAAAGGGTTTTAGGTTTAGTTAGGGCAAGTTAGGGTAAGTTTGGTTTAGTAGGGTAAGTTGGGGTTAGTTAGGGTAAGTTAGGGTTAGTTGGGGGCAAGTTAGGGTTAGGGGTTTGTTTAGTTCAATATCTGCAAAAGGAATATGACATTTAGCGCCGCCCGCTAAGCTGCACTCGTCCCCAAGATTTAGTCAAAAACGTGTAACTGTAATTTACTGCATAAATTTTATGCTGTAGTAATGATACTGGCAAAATGATGTACAATTACACGAAATAACAAGTCCTGGAACTGAATTGATGTCGATTAAAATATTTTTAACGCAACAGCTCAGCACTATTAATTACATTTTGAAAATAAGAAAAGAAGGAAATAAAACAATAAGATGAACAACAACAAAATGGTAGGTAATATTCCTTCAAAGAAAATACAAAAGCCTTTTGTGCGAATAAGGAATTTTTAGAGATTCTCAGGGATCATGTACCATGCTGGAAAACATGTATGTTACGCCAAATATCTATGGCGTGGAGCGACGTCAAGAACAATGGTAAAACAATAGGCCTATTGTTTTTAAACAATTGGCTTAGCGTAAAACTTTGGCGTAGCAAAAACGAACTTTCCACCCTGGATCCTATAGCAACTAAAGATTTTCTTTTATCACATTTTTTCATTTCAAAATAGCATAGCAAGACCATCACTGTAAACCTTCAGACAAAAAATTCTCAATTTTTTCGTTTTCATCATAATCTGATGGTTTAAGTATTTGAGTACGGTTTTAACCAATTCACTTCCAGAAATAACCACAATTACTGGAAAATTTGAGCATTTTAAAAGAAGCAATCATATTTCTCAAAAATTGCGGGCATAGACATCAGGAGATTAAAGTAAGCTCGCAGCTATATTCATAACATCCTGTGCTGTTATTTTGTTGATATAACGATTGATCAAGACCGCGCTAAAGCTTTATTGCTTGACCTGCGGCTTTATGTTTGCACTTTCAAGCATAATCGTTTTTCTCGGGCTTTCTGCCTCAATTTGAAAAAAGCCTGATTTCTCAAAACGAGATTCCAGGGTACTGGTGGGTACTAAAAAATCTTGGTGTACCTAACGGGCCAATCAAATTGCTTGACACGTGGCAAACAGGGTCACAAAGCATATAACTACAAAAGTATGTCAGTGATTTGTGATAGATCCACTGGTCCGACTTTTATAAGGGTTTGAAAGTTAAAAAAGACATTTCAGACATTAAGATTAATTTGAAATTGCATTATTTCAAGAGAGTACGTTTTATTAAAAATTTGTGACACACTTTTGCAGTTCAGGACCTTAAATCTTTGGTAAATAGATAGTCTTGGTTGAACAATGCCCGATGAGGTACACCAAGATTTTTTCACTAGGGTGGTCGATTTCGCCTAAAATCTGGATTAAACCACTTTTTTTTTTTTATTTAATCAACTGGTTATATTTTTATGGTATTCCGCGTTTAATTCTGCTTCGAATAACATATAATTTTGTTTAGTATAGTTTGAGGAGCGGCCGTGCAAAATAGAGTTTCTTAATCGCTGTCTGAAGGGTTACAGTAACCTTAAAGGGTTTGTGCAAGGTTAACAGCTTGCATTTGTAAAGATCAAAACAATCTAAAAAGATCCCATTCAAATTGAAGTTGCACATGCGCCGTGAACACCCCATGAACAATGGATAGCCAAAGAAACAATGATGTGACTGAGTGTTTTTGTTGTTCTATTTATAGACAAGCCTATTTGCCATTGCACATTCCCTTTAAATCTGTTTTCTTACCACAAATCTTAGAAACCCTTCAAATGAACCAGCGTTCAGATGCAGTAGATCTTTGACATAACATGCATGTTTTCCAGGATAGATACAAGTTAAAACGGGAAAGATTCTGGCTCACCACAAAGATGTTTCAGGAAATTTCTTTAGTAAAGATAAGGAGAATTTGTTCATGCTTTTCAAGAATTCTTAGGGGAATCTGAGAATTTTTACATATGCTTAGTATATGCAGTAAATATCCTGGGCATGGTACTGTATAAGTGCATTTTAGTATGTATATCCACAATCAGCAGGAAATTTGAATGATTTTAATTAAATGTACCTATTTATTTTCAGGTCAGCTAAAGTTACATTTAAGATCACACTCACTTCAGACCCAAAATTACCATACAAAGTGTGAGTAGAAATCTTTATAACTTTATGTTGCTTTTCAAAGAAATTTTTGTAAATTTGTTCTTTCAATTAAACTACTGCTTGGGAATGTTGTGAAAATGTTTTCTGTTTGCATGCATTAATAGCAGTTTGTCTCAGCACTATCATAAATGTGGGAGATTTTTCATATTCTATAGTAATACTTTTGATGAATATAGAAGTAATTGTTTAATTGAAGCGAAATATAACTGCCACATCAAAAATATTAGTAGATGATCATGAATTATTCATCAATTTCAAAATACCTTATTCAATATTATAGAAGAAATGCTATCTAATAAGGTGAAAATCTTATTCACCAAAACCAGTCATCCTGTACATATCTTCTGTGCAATGAAATTCGTAACTTCTAATTGATGATTCCGCTAAATGATTCATAGGAGCAGATATTCAAGAGACCTTCTAAAACCAAATTAGCTGATGATTTGTCTTCATATGGCACTCCCACATGTGACTACTTAACAGTTTATGGTTTTATTTTCAGACTGAGTGTACCAGAAGGAACACCTTTTACAGCAGTTCTAAAATTTGCAGCAGAAGAGGTAAAAATTCATTTGAAAGGGCTCTTATTATTTTGGAAATTGTGTTAAGAAAACAGGATCATTTGATGAAAGGTATAACAAGTATATAATTTTCTTTCTGCAAGCTGAATGGATGGACGCAAAATTTCCTGCGAGGAAATGCTTGATTTTCCTGTCAAAGATTTGTTCATGTTTCGTAAAATGTTCTGACCAACATTTCCTGTGGAATAATTTGATATTGGGATATTGTAGCATTTCCTGCAAGTGGTGCTCTCCTGCTTATTCATTTTTTCCACCCCTGCATTTGATTTTCGATGAATATGCTTGTTTGACACTGGTCGCTACAAATCATCAGCTAAAGGTCCCCTTTTAGCATTTGAAACATCAAACATTCTATAAATGTTTTATATCACTCTCTTCTTGAGATTTTTTAGTAAGGACCAAACTAAGTTTTAACAAACATTGGCTATCATGCTCATGAGTCAATATCAGTTGGTTATGATTTGGTTATTTGCTATATTAGCAAAATTTGGAAATTGTCAGACACCAATGTTGAAGCAAATTCGTTTTCTCCTATTAAAGTTTTCGACATGGTTGAATGCCAGAAAGAAATCTTTTGATAAGTAGTTTGAAATAATACTAACATGCATTTTAGAAATTTGCATTTTATTTCTTGCAGTGTTGATTTCCTAATATCGTAAATTTCCTAATAAGGTACATAAATTCATTTATCATTTTTTTCTTGTAGTTTAAAGTACCTCCTGCAACCAGTGCTATTATAACAAATGGTAAGTAAACCTGATTAATTAGATTAATTAACTCATTAGACCATTCCGCAGTCAAATGCGAAGACGCTGTTTACGTTGCATCTCAGGATTTGAATTCGAGTTTGAAACTCCCAAGTCTAAGATGCGACGTGAACAGTGCCTTTGCATTCCACTGCGGAATGGTCTATTGAAAGCAAAGGGGCCCTTATTTTATGAAATGTGAAAATTTAGTTTTTGTAGAATGTCAACTAGCTCAAAGTTACTGGGAAGCTGGATATCACAGTGAAGCAGGTGCGGTCTGGCCCGGGTGGCAAAGTGGCAATTGCCACCCGGGCCCTCCATTCTGTAATGTGGAGAAAAACATTACGGGCTCTTTTCGCAAAACCAAAGAAAGAAATTTGAATTGCTTGAAGAATCCTTCCAAAGTGAATGAATGACTATTTCGGAAATTTTAGAAAATCTACGCGATAGTACTTAAAAATTTTCAGCTCGCTTCGCTCGCACTCATTCATTGCCGACAATCTAACACAGATTGGATTTTGCCACCAAATTTCCTTTTATTCAGCAATCGGAAGCATAGACCAGATATATACAGCGTGTTTCTTAACTTGGTAAAAGTGTTATTATACAGTTGAGTTGATTGGTTTCCTCAAAATTTCTGTATGTTCTTTTAAAATCTCGTTCTCTCGCTATTTTAACAGTTGCAGAAAAACAACAACTGAATTCATTTTTATGCGATCTAAAGATAAATCTTCTCCTCAAAAGCTAACTTTTTTCATTTTCATCGATTAATTAATCACCAACATTTTGATTTTCCAACAAACGTAAAGCTTTTGAAACCTCCAAAAGTTGTCAAACCAACTAAACTCTTTTTAAAAAGTCCAGGCACTTGGCCTATTAGACATCAATCGAAAGATCTTGAAGAGCGGAGTTTGAATTTGAGTGGAATTTGAAGTTTGAGCTCAGTAAAAGGGGGCTTTGTCTCTTGTGAATTCTCGTACCTTTTATGTTTCAAATTGCAGAGGCATCAATTTTATGTCATCTGAATACCTATCGCCTCCTAATTTCAAACCTGCAGACACCTGAATCTTGAAAATAACCTGATATCTTGAAAAACTTTTCAGTTACTCTTGAGAGTTCGAAATAGCCGATGTCAGCAGTTGATTATTGCTAAAGAACCTGCAGTCAATCAAATGATTGTGGCACTTATCTTCTTCAATTTAGGGAACCTTTTAAAAAAGAAGAGTATTTTCCGACCATCTTAAGTTTTTATCTTTTGCTATCTAAAAAATATTTTCCGGTAGTGAGCTTAGGGACCCTCACCTTGCTTGCTTTTATGCTCAAACACAGCATGGTGTCTATACCATTAGATGGGAGTGGCCTTGCCACCAGTGGCGTGGCCACGGGGAGGGATGGGGGCATTTGGCACCCCCTCCCCCACTTCTGTCAAAAGATGGTCCTCGAGATTCGTTCAAAAACAAGGAGAAAGTAGCTGGGTATAGGTAGGGTAGGGTAAGAATTTTCCAAGAAATGCTGGAAAGTGACTAGGAGAGTCATTCTAAGCCAAAGTAAAGGTTTGCATTTTACAAATGTTCACAGACGTACTATCACAGAATTTTCAAGGCTTCCATTTCGGGGTCAAGCAAACATTGGATTGTGAAAAACGTTCCAAGACAAAGTATAAGGTCTTTGCGCAAAAATTTTCCCAATGATGGTGATTCTTAGAAAACTGTTACAAAATTGTCAAAGTTTCCAATTGATAAAGATGGGATGGAGATAGGGATTCTAAGCCAAAGAAAATGATTTTTAATCAAAAAATTTCCTGGGGATGCTAACCTGTAAACAAATTTCACAAATGGTCAAAAATTCTATATTAATATCGGCAAACAGGGGATCGAGAGAAGCGTTCTAAGCCAAAGTAGAGGGCGTGTCCTCAAAAAATTTTCCTGGGGCTTCGCCCCCAGACCCCCTCATTTTGTCACCCCCTAGTTAATTTGTTCTGGCCACGCCGCTGCCTGCCACACCCTGAACCGGGCCCTTTGTAATTGCTAGCCACCCTGCAGTTTTCGTGCCAGACCGCCCCTGCAGTGAAGTTGCAATAATGTATATATAATGGTTCATCCGTGCCTACCTTATTTTTAATGGAGCACAATTCTGTGGGAGAATTATTGTAAGTAACAATCCACTGGAGATGGCTATCCAACTAAAAGATGAAACTGGAAAAGGCATGTGTAGAAATTATATTTGAATGAGGAATATTTATCTGTGTTTTTTATTTTGTAATTTTCCAACATTTTGCTGTACAGCAACTTAAAAAGATTCCTTTTTGTGAGTTGGTTCCCTTTTTTGTTTTTTTTCTCCAGTACATATGGTTGCATGTGTTAGAATTCCTCTTTTCATCTCATTCTTGATTTGCTATGTTTTGTATTGGACTGAGACATAAGCGTACGGGAAGATAAAATCTGGAGGGCTGCCCGATAAAAAGTTTCTTGTTTACCAAATTTTTTGCCCGACTTAGGATGGATTTTTTGCCTGAAAAAAGGCTGATTTTGGTAAATTTTTCCAACGTCAGTCAGTTATTTGTTTTAAGTGGGCTGTCAGGATTTTCTAGCTATTTAAAGCTAATTTACGCCCACTATGCATGCCGCATCCAGGCATGGGACCCCTAGAGAATTTTATGCCACCTTTTTTAAAGATTCGAACCCTATATTTTCAATGAGGGCTTGATCCAAAGATCACTGGAAGCCCACGGAAGCCAAGTTTGCTCTTGTGTTAGTTTTCAAATTCTACGATGGAAAATAGTCAAAACATTATTTGATATCATGTGGAGGCCAAAGTCCTTTCATTCCAATTATCATGTCCAGTTGTGTATGACATGGTAAGACTTATGGTCTGAGTTTATTTTTTCATGAACATGTCATTTTTTGTGGCA
This sequence comes from Aurelia aurita, assembly GCA_004194415.1. Classification (NCBI taxonomy): domain Eukaryota; kingdom Metazoa; phylum Cnidaria; class Scyphozoa; order Semaeostomeae; family Ulmaridae; genus Aurelia; species Aurelia aurita. The sequence goes on from REGM01000030.1 coordinate 3,095,375, forward strand.
AATTTGGTAAAGGATAGCAACTGTTAGATGCACTTGGTCAAGTTTTTGAGCTATAGTTTGAAAAAGAAACATTTTATGAGAAGTTGAGTTGAGTTGAGTTCACATTTAAAATTTGGAAGAATAGTGCTTTCTCACAAAATCAGTTTCCAAATGATATTTGTTTTATTTTCACTAGATGCACAAGCAAATAAACATCAGATATTCACCCCAAATTTGGAAACTAAACAAACAACTGCATGGTCCTGAAGTAGAGCTTTCAATCAAGTGCTCATCATCATCATCATCATCATTAATTTATTTTTACAGTTGGCGAGAATTAATTATAGCTCAAATTTACAGCTAATTTAAGCCTACTCTACAATACAATATATACAATATTACAGAAAAAACTCATTGAAGCAATTTACAATTGGTTTATTGATTTAGCCTCATTTCACTGCAAGGTAACATTTATAAATTTGCCAGATTTTAACTTTTCTCTATCATTTTTTGCAGATGGTATAGGAATCAATCCAGCTCAGACTGCAGGTGATGATCTGTTTTATCCAATTTTTCTAAACCAGTTTTCATTTGGTGCTTGGTGATCTCGAATTGAAATAAGTTATATGACGTTAAAGATTTATAGATGTACCGCAAAGTCAATATCCATTACGGTTCTCAAAAATACACCTGGAACAAATGATTGAGGTCTTGTCAGAATCGTCTTAGCACGCTGATTTTTTGCTACGCAGCGGAGCGGAGGAGCTTCATATTCTTTTCCATCGAATCTACAAAAGAGGCAATTTTTTACAAGACAATTATTTCCTTTGGTCTTGTCAACAATCAAAATTAGTTACTGATCAATATCCACCAAACAAATTTGCTTATTTGTGTGCAGCAATTCAAAAAAGGGATATTTCTAAGTACAGGATTATTTTCAACAATGCTTCTGGTGAAAACAAACACCTGTTTTTCAGAATAATATGAAAGCTCTGCATTGTTTTATATCATGCCGACTCATCTTTGAACTCAACTTTCAGTCCAGCTGAGCATAACAGCCCACATAGGGGCACTATCGCCTCTGGGCAAACCGCTTCCTTATGAAAGGAAAAACATGTGATGAAACGGCAGCCAAATTCGAGGGATATTCCACTAAGAAAGAAGGGTCGTAGCACTCCCTTGCCAGAGCAACAGAGCAACAGCTAGTTTAAAGTCATAGGTAGCTGCTTTTCCAATTTCGGGTTTGGGGGATAAAATTTTAATCGGTTAATTTATGCCCATTTAGATAGTGTCGCTAAGGTTCTGCAAGTGAGATTTTATCCGACTATTGTTGAGCAATAGGCAGGTTTTAGGTTTTGAGACCCCTGGTTTAATTTCCAAGCAGGTGAGTAAGGGCAAATTTTGTAAACAGAAAATTCTCGTTTCCAAAACGACAATTCGATTTGCCTTGCTGAAGAATAGATTTCACACCTCTGTGTGCAATCAATCAAAACAAACAGAGCGAGCAAAACATTATGGTTGGATTCGCATTGGGTGTGAAATCTATTCATGATGCTGTCTAATCGCTTTGTCTTAATCAGACCTGTATCCTTTGTTTTACAAAATTCGCCCTTGCTAAGCAGGTGGCAAAAAGTATTTCCATTGTGGCAGCCCATTATGCCATCATGGACAAAGTCCAATGCTTGCGAGTTGTGATTTGTGTTGAATACTTACGCAATTTCTCTTGCCATCTCATTGTTGTAATAATCTCCAGCTTACTGGTATTTATAAGAAACTATTTATAATCAAAGGACCCTTGGGGTGACTCACGATAATTTTATATCGAGGCATCGAGCAGATTTAGGGGCCGATTACATGGAGCGGGCTAGCCCGGTTAACCGAGGTGAAGGTTTTCAACCGGGATCCCGGGGTCAATAGCAGTTACAGTGTTTGAGAGACTTTCGATTACATAGCAAGCGGGCTAGCCCTNGTGAAGGTTTTCACCCGGGATCCCGGGGTCAATAGCAGTTACAGTGTTTGAGAGACTTTCGATTACATGGCAAGCGGGCTAGCCCAGTAAGCCGAGATCTCGCCTGCTGCCTACCGGGCTAGCCCGGCAAAACGGGCTGGAAGTTACACATTCTTCTCATGTAATCGATTCAAGGCCGGGCTAGCCCGGCAAAGCGGGCTGAGAAATCTGCAACGCATGTGCTTTATGAACAGATTATAGGATTATGGCGCCAAGTATTTCACAGCCCGGGCTGGAATTCTCCATGTAATTCTCCATGTAATCGTTCAGATCATTTCAGCCCTGTTAGGCGAGCCAGCCCGTTGAACCGGGCCAGCCAGCCCCATGTAATCAGGCCCTTATTCCCCGAAGACGCCATATGTCCTCCTGCGTCCTCCGCAGTTCAGCTTCTCTTCCCCGAAGACGCCATGTGGCGTTTCAAAAACATGGCTTAGAAATTGCACAACAGTGCCTAAACAAAAGGAGCTTTGTCAACGGGATTAGTACCATTGGATACAGGAAAGGCTGAGCATTCTTTTGGTTACAAAAGGTCAACAGGGGTCAGGTCAAAGTTTTTAGAGAAAGTGCGTGTCGAATATCTGTGTTTACATTTTTACGATCGCGGTAAATTTTGTCCCCTTTAACATGGAGGCAAACTTACAGTATTAGAAGCAGTTACATGGCATTTTCAGAGAAACTTCAGAGGATGAAGGAGAGTTTTCGGGGTCTTGAGAGCTAATGGAGAAGTTAATTCGGACATTGAGGCTGACAAATAATTGTCAGGGGATGACAGTGGAGGAGAAGAGAAGCGCTTTAGGCCGAAGGGCGAAGGGAAGTTAGGCCGGAGGACTACGGAGCTCTCAAAAGTTCTTGATATTCCAGAAGAATACTTTATCTGGTCCTGTTCATAATCTGGATGCTAAAATCTTGATATTCTGAAAATTCAATCATTTCTTTACCTTTTATTTCTTGAAAGTTTTCTTCTAGCACCATTTGGTTTTGAGATATAAGAGATTCTAAAATAGTTCTCAAATTTAAGTGATAAAAGTGGAATCACTGCGGGGACAAGGGCTGTCTGGAGAGCTTTGTTTATGGGGATTGAAACATCACACATAACACTTTTGTTTGGGGATCAATGAGTTAATGAACTAATAATCAAAACTTTTTGATGTCCTCGACAAGAAACTCACCTTCTGCTTCGATCCCACACTTTCGCAACTCGTGAATTCCTCCTGCGTCTAAGGAAGGCACGAAGTAGCTACTACCAGTGATCTGATTGGCTGTTATTCCCAGCGATCGCACCACGCAGCAACCACGCAGCAAAACAAGCCAGCATGGCCTTTAGCCGCTAGATGTCATACGCTCTCTAGGCTTGATATTGATGCTATCACTTCCCAATGCAACCCTAGCGCAATGGCGAATAAGACTAAATGCCATGCTAGGTAAGGCCCTCTTCTGATGTATGACATTGCGAAGAGCATTGTAGCCTTGCATTGTCCAAAGGCTTCATATCGACTCGAGCCGATTCTAGCACTTTTCATCACACAACCCTAGTGCCATGACAATAATGACAACGGTGAACACGAATTTCATCCCAACCCGATAGACTCTACTTGTACTTTGTACTCGTGAGTAAAAAACCGAACTCTGGTGAAGTAGCGGTTTTTAGCGCTAAGCAGGCACTGGGATCGCAGCAGTAGATAAGATAATACCTGAGTCTGCGACGCCTAGACATGACGCTCAAGTGGTGTTGGTGTAGCCTGATAACCAGTGTTGATGGAACTCAAACCCCGTTCTTCTGACTGTACTGGCTGCAAAGTCAATACTGTGCCACAACACTCTCAGATCGCCAAAAGTTTAAAAGTTTTTAAATTATCTCAGAAATTTTTTTATTTTAGTTTAGGAAATTCAAAGCATTTTTTCCCTTTGTTTCTTGAACGTCATTACAGAAAGGGGCATAGTATCATATAATTCGCTGTAAGATGTTCATGAAGGCAAAGAAGATGACCCGCCATTAAAAAACGAGAATACAAAGAAACTTTAAGAAATCCTTGATAAAGTTTTAGTAATGAAATGATGAAAATTTTAAGATACTTTCTAGTACTGGGTCGGATTCTATTTTTTTTATCAAAGAAAATACGTGTATTTTTTCATAAGAAACCGCTTGTAAGAAACTCTAGAAGCCTCTTTCAGAAAATTATGAAATTCTACTAGAAGCGACCAGAGAAACTTTGAAATCAGTTTGAGGTTAAGAAACTTGTTCAATTTTTGGTTATGAGTTGCAAAGTGTTTTTAACAAACAGTACATTACAAACCCAAATAATGCTAAAAAATATAATTTCTGTTTATGATTGGTTCTTTCCTTTAATTTTCATGAGTCAAAAAGCCATATTTTGTGATCCTCAATGAATTGTAATAAACTGTAAATGTCAGTTTAATGAAAATTAAGAAACTTGCAAGAAACTTTTACTATAAAAATTGGGCCCAAATTTAAGAAACCTTACTACAAAACTCAGCGCCAAGTTTCTTATAAAAAGATCGAATGTAATCCCAACTGAATTTGCGTCTTTCTTTTCAGGCAATGTGTTTCTAAAACATGGATCAGAGCTGAGAATCATTCCAAGGGACAGAGTTGGTAACGTTAACAGTACAATGTATAACCATATGAATTAATTTTATTTCTCAAATTTTTAGAATTTACCGGGTGAGTCAAAAAGCAGTTTCTGTGTTCTCGGGAATTTACAATCGTAAATCGTTCATCAATTTNAAATTTATTTCTCAAATTTTTAGAATTTACCGGGTGAGTCAAAAACTCAAAAAAGCAGTTTCTGTGTTCTCGGGAATTTACAATCGTAAATCGTTCATCAATTTGAAGGAAACAAAGGTCGTTTCGTGATGGAAACTTAGATGTGAAAATATTTTCACTAAAGGCGGTAATGCACTCATTTTTTAGATAAACCACTTACAAGAAACTGTAGTAGCCTTTTCACAAAATTGAGAAACCCTTCTAGAAGCGATCAGATGTCAATTCGAAGTTATGAAACTTTTTCAATTTTTGTTATGAATTGCAAAATATTTTTAACAAGAAAGTGTATTACGAATCTAAATAATACTGAAAAGTATAATTTTTGTTTATGATTTCACTCATTCGTGAAATATTTGGTTCAAAAAGTGTTCCTCAAAGAATTTTGATAAATTGAGTAATTCAATTTTATGAAAAATTAAGAAACCCTGCTACAAAGCCCAGAGCCAAGTTTCTTACATGAGAAAAATGAGTGTACCTTCCTAGAGGCTCTGCTTGGAAGTTGTTTTTCATAAGTGCTACAAAAGACTTAAAATCTCAAAAGCAAAATTGCCTAATTTTCTTATTCAAATCAATGAAAAGCTGGTTTGCTATCATACTGTTCTATTACTGTTGTTAATTTTATCGAATTTTATTTGGAAAATGTTTCTGGAATGCTTTAAAAAGGGCTACAAAATTCAATCAAACATCAAAATTCAATCAAAAATCAAAATTCGATGAAAAATCAAAATTTTCCCAGTTTTCAGCTCACAATGATGATGATATGATAGCTTTGTTTTATCACGCAAGGGATACAAATTCATCATTTGCCCCTCCTCTCTATGTATTGTCATATTATCTATGGTATTGTGGAGCTGAGAATTAAACAAGTTTGATCTACTTTTTAGTTCGTTTGCAGGCATTTTCATAAAGGTTTCCAAATAAAATTTAGAACGGTAGGCCAAATTTTGATCAACTAGAGTTCACATTAAGTTTTCGGTTCTACCAACAAAATTAGTGATAGTTTATTAAAATTGGTGAATAATTCGAAATGGTTGTCCCGTGTGTGCAAAAATGTTCTTTGTGTATTTGACAGACCACTTGAAATTAGAACGACGAAATTTGGAAACTACTGTAGATCGAGTATTTTATTTTTGATGGGCTGGCAACAGCCAAAGAACTTTTTGCACACCCGGTACTATTCTGGAAACGCTGAAACCTATGAGGTGCCAACACCGCCAAAGTTCAGCCTATTGTTTTAATGCAGCACGCAGCAACATGGCGCCTGTTTATTAAAACATGGTGCCTATTTATTAAAACATGGTGCCTATTTATTAAACATTGTGCCTGTCTATTAAAAATATGGTGCCTATTTATTAAAACATGGTGTTCTCCTTATTAAAGCAGTGTCCTTTCATGGTGCCTTGTTTTAGAAAATGCTGCATATATTTTCAACATTGTTGTGCTTGCTTTAATAATGGTGCCTGCGTTGCCAGGAAGTATGGTACCCCTTTCAAAATTTGCAGCAGACTGGGACGAGAAGAGTCTGGTGACTTCAAGCACTAAAGGTGATTATTGTTGATAGGATTTGAATGTTAGCATGGAGCTGGAAGGCAGTCAAGCAGCAGACACCATCTCAGAACTTCTCTTTGAAGTAGATTGTGTGATTCAAGCTGTCACTACATTAGACTAAGTCTCGAATGTGCCAGACCAGATGTATGAAGATATCTTCAGATCCCAGATCAACCAGAGATTGAAGGTGCTCCTTACGAACCTCATATGATGGTCGTCCTGGATTCCCATTCATTGATTGTCCCAATCTGGTGGACTTAGTACAAGTCTGTTCAATCGTCTTTCTAGGGTTCGAGCCATCAAGATATCTTCATACACATCTGGTCTGGCACTTTCGAAACCGAGTCTAATGTACCGGGTGTCCCAAAAAAAGTATACAGATTTGGCCAACACTAACGATCGGAATTTCGCTTGAATCAATCTGAAATCATTTTAAAAAAATTACTCGATAGTTAACTTGAACATAGATACCTGGTTTGTCGATATTGCTGCTTTGAGAGTAGGTATATTAATCTTCAAAGGACAAATTTGCCTCCACCTCCAAACCAGAGCTTTGGCGTTTTGGCCTAAGCAAATTCTTAAAGCACAGCAAATAAGTCAACAATAGACTTGGAAAAATTTGAACCAGGAGGAGAACAATTAAAAACTGCACAATAAATGCGTTTCACAAAACACAATTTACGTGACGCTTATCATCAAGGGAGCTCCGAAGTAAACTTTATTCATTTCAAGTGAAACAAATTGTGGATATTGCTTAGGCCCAAACGCCAAAGCTCTGGTTTGGATGTGGAGGCAAATTTGTCCTTTGAAGATTTATATCTCTACTCTCAAAGCACCAATGTCAACAAACAAGGTATCTATGTTCAAATTAACTACCGAGTAATGTTTTTAAAATGGTATCGGATTGATTCATGCTAAATTCTGATTGTTAGGGTTGAGCAAATCTGTATACTTTTTTTGGGACACCCGGTAGAAACAGCTTGAAGCACACAATCTACTTCAAAGAGAAGTTCTGAGATGGTGTCTGCTGCTTGACTGCCTTCCAGCTCCATGCTAACATTCAAATCCTATCATCAATAATCACCTTTAGTGCTTGAAGTCACCAGACTCTTCTCGTCCCAGTCTGCTGCAATTTTTGAATGGGGTACCATATTTCCTGGCAACGCAGGCACCATTATTAAAGCAAGCACAACAATGTTGAAAATATATGCAGCATTTTCTAATACAAGGCACCATGAAAGGACACTGTTTTAATAAATAGGCACCATGTTTAATAAATAGGCACCATATTTTTAATAGACAGGCACCATGTTTTAATAAACAAGCACCATGAAACAGAAATTGCTTCATGCTGCATTAAAACAATAGGCTGAATTTTGGCGGTGTTGGCACCTCATAGAAGCCTTCTTGGCTCACCCCTGTAGCGTAATTAGGTCTATATCTAATTAAGTCGATTAAGTCAAAATATATATTTATGACGTCAGATGTCTACATGTTTTCTTTTCCGCGTGCCTGAGATCTTAGGCCAAAAGCGCGGTTGCTCTCTTTTTCAATGCTAAACTAAACCTAATACTAAACTGTATTGTAAATTAAGAGTCAGTTTAAAAGATGAAGGGGGAAAGTCATCGGTTAGAAAGCAAGAGCTAGCTATAAATGTTGCAAATATATTGCAAGAAGTGTACATGAATTATACCTTCTTCTGGAACAGGTCAACAGTTTTGAGCAAAATTTTATTTCCAAGTGGCATCTTATGAAAGATTATGTCGGCATAAAAGTACGCCCAAAAACATACACAATATTGATTTGTCACCTAAGCTTCCACTAACATGGTCGAATAATTTTCAGTGATTGCTCAATCAAACATTGAGGCATGAACCATGACCTGGATCTTATTAAATTATGGGCACATGATTGGAGAATTTCCTTCAATCCGGACCCCCGAAAGCAAGCTGTTGAATTAGTCTTTTCAAGAAAAAATGCGAAAATTGATCATTCCTCTTTAACGATTCACCCGTATCGACAGTGGATCAACATAAGCATTTAGGCATGATACTAGATTCTAAACTTTCGTTCTCAGCTCATATACAAGCGGCAATAACTAAGTCAAGAAAGGCGATTGGAGTGTTGAAATTCATGTCCAAATATCTGTCTAGAAGTACGTCGAATGAGTTGTATAAATTATACGTAAGACCCCATCTAGATTACGGCGATGTAATTTATCATGTGCCTCAAAGAGACGCTTGTTCTGGAAATTACTTGATGGAAAAACTCGAATCTGTACAATATTCTGCTGCCCTAGCAGTGGCAGGAACTTGGAGAGGAACATCTCAGGAAAGGCTGTACAATGAACTTGGATGGGAATCGTTAAGCGCTAGAAGGTGGAGTAGACGTCTTATTCTTTTTTATAAATTCATCAATAACTTGACCCCTAATTACACAAGGGACCCTATTCCACCACTGCATGAAA
>REGM01000030.1:3104595-3128845 GCA_004194415.1 Aurelia aurita
TATCATTTGTGACTTTGATTGACAGTTTTTATAACAATAGAATTCAAAAAATTTAATTGTTGGCATTTTTCATCAAGAACAATCAATAGTCATCATATAGATATCTTCAACGATGTTCATTGACAATTTTCCTCTGAAAAATTTAAGTTTTTAGGACAAGAACCAAAATCAGCAAATTTCCATTGTTTTGGCGTTGCCTAGCAACAGGTCACGTGGTTAATTAGCATATAATTCTATTTTTAGAATCATAATTGCTTGGTAATTATGTGTACCAATTTGCGTTGCCGTAGACATCACGGTTGCTGAGAAAATCCGGGGGGGCCTTTTTTGCCCCCCCCCCATGAAAAAGTAGTACTTGATTTACCCATGTAGAATAGAGTTAAGGGTGGGGCTAAGCAAACTGAATTTTCACAAATTCAAACATAAATTTAGGGCGTATTCTTTTGGGCATCTTCTGAAAACGGTAGAGTTGGTAGGAGCTAAAATCCCATTCTTTTGGTGCCATTCTACCGAAAACGGTAGACTTCGCAGGCTTCAGATCGTTTTTTATGAAAACCCATTCTTTTGGTCATTCTGTTTTCGGTAGGCTTCCGAGAGATTTTTGACGTATTCTTTTGGGCTATTCTGAAAACGGTAGAGATCCGACGCATCTGAAACCTTCTGCTCCTGAAGCTGGTAGACTTCCGAGCGCTCGCAAAGAGCCTTGTTTCGTGAATGAAAAAGTTTGCAAAAAGTTCGAAAATAGACTAAAATATTGTAAATTCTTTTCTCTTGGGATTTGCATAACAAAAGTACAGTGCATTGCAATGGCTTTAATTCGCTCAGCCGAGCACTACATTCGAACTCTCTCACTTTCAGAATTCCCATTCTTTTGGGATTTTTCTCTGCGAAGTCTACCAACTCTACCGTTTTCAGAATGTGTATTCTTTTGGCATTTATCTCCACGATCTCTCCAATCTCTACCGTTTTCATAATGCGCATTCTTTTGGTAACTGATATTTTTCTCTGCAAAGTCTACCGATTTCAGAAGACCTCCGAGACTTAAGTTTCCCAAAAGAATACGCCCTTAAAGATACAATCAACCCAATGCACTGTGATCCAGGGCATCTAATAAATGTCAAAAAATAAAGTTCCGAATCCCTAATTTATTTCGGGCTTGCATCATGTAGCATAACCAAGGGGTTGATGTGCTGTAAACATTTTCAAGATTGGTCAACAGAAAGCGGAGATATTGATTTTTAAAGTTGGGCCTAGATTAGGCCTTTGTTTATATAACCTGTAGAGGCACGGCCTTGTTTTGATCGCACTTTACAACTTTATGTTTCTTGGCTCAGACTTGACCGATCTTTTTTCATTTTAGTCTTATTCTGATCCTCTTAATGTGTGCTACAAGGCAGTGTTAAGCATGCTCAAATATTTTGCCTTTTTATAACCGTTTTGGACAATTGCATAATGGTACTTTTCTAACAAATTTCTGTCTTCAAAAATAAATTATGAAATTCAAAGCTGAATACAAAAAATGTAGGTTTCGCTATGCTCTTCAAAAACATTTCAAAAATTAAAAACACCTTTGTAGTAAGTTTCAACCAAAGGGATCGTGCCAATCTTCACCCAAAAAATTTCTATGACTATTTTCATTTCAGAAGTTGTGAATCTGATTTCTACAGTTTTTGAATGTTTTAACCACTAAAGTTTAAAAGACATCCAATAAAAGGCGCAAAGGTGACCGGACCTCACTTAGATGACAAACCCATATGATAATGAAACTTTGAGGCATTTTGCAAGGTATTATTTCTAAAAAAACTGGGACAATTCACAAATTATGAATTCTTAAACGGACAAATGGTGACAAAAAACTATTTTTGCCTTAAAATGTTTCATTTGCAAGCTTAAGAGAGGAAGAAATGGCAAACCTTTTGACCTTGCATCGTTTTTAAGCAAAGGGAAAGCTTTCCGTTTCACTTTATCTAATTTTTATCACGAAATGTGCAAAAAATGTACAAATCATCTAACAAACTTGCAAAATGAAAATAGCCATATAAATTTGTTGGGTGAAAATTGGCACGATCCCTTTGGTAGAAACTTGCTACAAAGTTGTTTCTAATTTTTGAATTTTTTTTGAAGAGCATAGCGAAACCTACATTTTTTGTATTCAGCTTTGAATTTCATAATTTATTTTTGAAGACAGAAATTTGTTAGAAAAGTACCATTGTGCAATTTTCCAAAAACGGTTATAAAAAGGCAAAATATTTGAGAATGCTTAACGTTGCCTTGTAGCACACATTTAGAGGATCAGAATAAGACTAAAATGAAAAAGATCGGTCAAGTCTGAGTCTAGAAACAAGAAGGTGTAAACTGCGATCAACACAGTGCCATGCCTCTACAGGTTATGTAAACAAAGGTCTAATCTAGGCCCAACTTTAAAAATCAATATCTCCGCATTCTGTTGACCAATCTTGGAAATGTTTACAGCACATTAACCCCTAGGTTATGCTACATGATGCAAGCCCGAAATAAATTTGGGATTCGGAACTTTATTTTTTGACATTTATTAGATAAAATGGGCCTAATGGATCACAGTGCAATGTGTCCAATAAACGACGGCATAGAGGATACGGAACACTTCTTGCTGCTTTGCAATTCTTTCAGAGAGCATAGCAGGGACCGCGCAGCGGTTTTTAAGTGGGGGGGCTGAAGAGCGAGCGAAGCGAGCTGAAATGGGGGTCCGGGGGCTTGCCCCCGGAAAAAATTTTGAGACCACGCCCTTCAGATCGTCGGAAAACGCACTTTTTAAGAAAATGCTTCTCTCTTTACGTCCATATTTATATACAGTTCGGTTCAGAGAAAATTCAATTACTACGAAAAGAGACACATATGAAAATTATTAGGCATTATAGAAACTAGTCTAGTAAACTTTCCGAAGTTGCAATGCCGTTTTTCATTTTTTACGAAATTTTTAGCAATTTCCAAGAGGGACATCATGTCCGCTCGTTTTTTATGGAAGTTCAATATCTCCAGGTTATTGAATCTTGCTTGCTTCATATTTGAGCGAAGCCAGGTTTTGAGCCGTCTAACCATTTAGAAAGACCTCTCAGGAGATGCACTCGTTGCCAGGTTAACATGCAAGAGCTTGCAAACAATCACCACTTCGCCTATGAGACGAAGTTCTTCAGGCTTAAAAATTGTAATCCTCTTCAGAATGTCGTCGAAGCATACGGCTCCATTCTCTCCGAACAGCAATCTGAAGAGGGGAAGCTGGGCAGTAAGCGATAACATATCGACATCGCCATCGTAACTTTGCTCCAAAAACCTTAACTCCTCCGCATGATCTTCGGATTTCAAAACCTTGAAGCAATGTCTCCAATTGCTCATACGCTTTGAAGCCAGGCTGACTAAACTTGAGGTCAATGGAATGAACCATTAAGTCGACTGCTTCAAAATAGATGGGTCTAAATAAATCTCGTGGAGATTCTGCAAAGGCAATGTCGTACTTCCTTCCTCATATCTCGCAGGGCAATGTCGGTTGTGTGTGGGGCAACTTTGGCTCTCCAATCAAATTGTGCTGCTTAGCTTTCAGTAAAACTCTATCGTAAAACGAATTGAAGCTTTCAGTATTGCGAATATTTTCAAGATTTGTTTTAGTCAAGAGTGCAAGTAGCTTTCCCTAGATAGAGGATAGTTTTGTTCCTTGTAATCTCTTCCCAAGTTATCCGTGTGTATAAATAGCCGTTGACCGAGATTTAGCCCAAAAAAGAACTCGAAACTTTTCATGTTATGCTTACAACCAGCTGTCATAAGTATACCCATAGACAGCCATGATTAACACCCCCATTTGCTTCACGTATCAAATGAGAAGATTGGCAAAGAGGCCATAAACGGTGTATGAGTTCTTTTTCCTCGTTTAATTTTAACGCGAAGAATTAGAAATTCCATATTTGTATAACAAAATTTAACCTATCTTTGAAAAAAGTGGGGGGGCTATAGCCCACCCTAGCCCAATGGCTGCGCGGTCCCTGGAGCATAGATGCAATCTTCTCGCTGGTGTCAATGAGTGTCAATGATGTACTTGAAGCTTACGGATATTCCGAGGCTCCAGACAACGATATTTTGCAACTTCTTCTATACGGAAATGAACATTTGTCCTTGGAACTTATTGAATACTACTCATATCCCTACACAGAACACCCAAATCCCTTCTTTATGTGTCTGTTTTAGTAAAGTCTGTTTTAGTAGTCCTCCGACCTCCTTGTTTGTAATTATGTGATGTCATAAGGCAGCTTGCAACCAAATAGTCAATTTGTAAATTGCCATGTTTGGTTCTAAACTCTAAAACTTCAGGCGCAATTGTTTGGTTGAAAGTTACCTTAACTTGTAGCTTCGTTTTCCGTTTGTATATTATCATTTTCTTTTTAGTAATAGTAGTTACGTGTATTTCTTAACTTTCTATGTAATGGCCCCGGGATCCCGGGATAGTCATAGTCTTTTGCTCCCCAGGGTATCGTTGTCGTAGTGTTTGTAAAGTAGCTTGTAGTTTAGGCCTATAGTAGAGGTAATTTGTTTGTGAGAGATTTTCAACGAGCCGCTCTGAAGAGAGTTTTAAAACAAGAAGATGTGTTCGTTTGTGCACCGACCAAGGGCGATATGAAATGCGCAGTTCTGTTGAAAATATTGATTTAAGCCTAAGCCCCGATCGGGGAGCATGTGTCAATTCTTAGGCCCAATTTGCTTACATGTTTGCTACGAGAAATTGTTCATACCTTACTGGCAGTACCTTTAAACTTTCCATGGCCATTATTGTTTTTACAAGCTCTGTAAACATCATCTTTTTCCCCTTTTGCACCGACAGGGTCGGGGAAGACATTCTGCTTTGCCTTTCTTGCAGAGCTTCTTGAAATGAATTTTTTTATTTGCAACAAGCCGCAATTTGCTTTTTACGTGTACTTTTTCCATCTGTAGCTAAAATTTCTTCTTGGTTTTTAGCAGGCAATCTTGTTGGACTGGAAACTACAGAAAGCAGGTCTTCGTTATGGGAGCTTTGTTTCGGTGTAGATTCCATGTCAACGGCATACTTCTGGAAAACATTTGTTTGGTTTTGATTCTGGATTAGCTCTTTTTCCAGTTTTTCTAATTTTACTATTGTTTCAGTCAATGCCTTCGTTCTACGGTGACAAGTCCTGCACAAATACACGTATTTTTTTTATAAGAAACTAAGAATTTGGGCCAGTACTGAAAGTTTCTTAAAATTATCAGATCTGTGACCTCTATAGAACGTTTCAAAACAAGGTGTTTTTAAGCCTTTCCAATGTTTAGACATTACTCAAGTACTTTCCGAGTAATATGATACAGGAAACAAGTGAGAATAAAGAAAACATGCTGGAGTTTCTGTTTCTTAATGTTTTGGCAATCTGAGAGTCTGAGTTTCTTATAAGCTGTTTCTTATAAAAAAATATGTGTATAACACATTAGTGCACTAGTGATTCCAGTTTCTTCAGCCCATCGGAACACATTCTCTGCCTTGCAAGGGCTTATAAATTGATTATAAATTGAGCTTAGTTCATTTGAAACAAAATCCAGTAAGGAGGGGGGCTTTGGGGGGTATCAGAACCCGCAAAACCGCATCAAAATTTGCAAAAAACCTGACAACACGAAAGCAAAAGCACACGAAACCCGAAGCTGCACTTTTGGACGAAATATGATAATTTTAGCCAGCATTTCTCGATTATTGCCAACTTGTTCGCTTTCAGGGATTTTTCCTCTTTGTTTTTAGTATCCAAAAGCCAGTCTTTCGATCTCAATCAACTGCACAACAAACAGTAAACCATATGACTTGGAAAACCCCAAAATCTGCCGATTTTAGATAGAAAACCCGAAATCTGAGCGGAAAAATAGGCTAAACCCGCAACTCGTGATACATCTCAAAACCCGAAAGCCCGCACGTTTTAAACGTAGAACCTGAAACCCGAGGGCTAACATTAGCCAAACCCGCAACCCGTGAAAGCCCAAAGCCCCCCTCAGTGTGCTGAAAGTGCGTCTTTCCTTTTAATTAGCCAATAGTTCACAACAATTAATTCATTTCANATTATTGCCAACTTGTTCGCTTTCAGGGATTTTTCCTCTTTGTTTTTAGTATCCAAAAGCCAGTCTTTCGATCTCAATCAACTGCACAACAAACAGTAAACCATATGACTTGGAAAACCCCAAAATCTGCCGATTTTAGATAGAAAACCCGAAATCTGAGCGGAAAAATAGGCTAAACCCGCAACTCGTGATACATCTCAAAACCCGAAAGCCCGCACGTTTTAAACGTAGAACCTGAAACCCGAGGGCTAACATTAGCCAAACCCGCAACCCGTGAAAGCCCAAAGCCCCCCTCAGTGTGCTGAAAGTGCGTCTTTCCTTTTAACTTCGCTCATATTAATTGCCTAGAATATCGTTGCATCTTCTCCTAGCCTTGTCCTAAAAACTATCAGTGAACGACAGAGGAAAAAGGCAAAATTTTGCAAAGTATCCCGCTGAGATTAACACTTTACTTAGCAACGAATAATCGAACGTTGTTATAGCGCAGACAAAGAAATAATGAATGAAGCAAGCAATGAAATGTCTCACGGGGCCTAGTCCCGTGAGACGTCCAGCCACCATCATGGGTGAAATCGGCGAAAAGAATTGGATTGAGAAAGAGGCAACGCAACTTGGAAACGAGATGTTAGATTTTTCTTCAGAGTTTAGTCTCTGTTCTCTGTTTAGAATCTGTTTGGTCGTGAGTCCTTGTATGAGAGAAAATGAAAACATCAGATTAAAAAAATTGAACGAATACAAGGAGTCACGTGCACGTCGTCAGTCTAGACTGCAACTGTGAACGGCAGAATAACTATTGACATGAGAATAAAACAAACAGCAAATTGATAGGCCTGAGAATTTGCAATAGCGTTGAAAAGAAGTTAAGTGCACTACAAAATCGCTCTGATCTGCAGGTGAAGACCCCGAAACAAGTCTTGGAGACTGACCAAAGAACAAGTGTGCAAACATACCATTTCCCTTTGAAACCCCCATTCCCCTCAACAAACAAAAAAAGAAATTACACACGCACAAGATAACAAAATACATACACCTAAAAAACATGCTAAAGAAACACAAGTACCTAAACGATGATGCACGAGTCTGTGGAGAGTTGGCGACCGCAGACAGTGCGAAAGGGGATTGCGAAGTCCTGTTTCTTTTCGATTAGAAAGTTCAGTGCAATCCACAGGAGAGGTACATTTAATCCTTGTGTGTGGGCAAATCAGAGCGCATTGAATTTGTCATAATATACTGTCAGATCCTTTGCGCAGTTTAGTGGGAAAAATAAAAACAACACAACAACTTACCCCACTCGCAGAATTAATTGTATTCATGTTACACATGAATTTTATATATTTCGCCTTCGCCTATACGATTCCTCTTCAGACAATGTATGAATTTGTGGCCAGGTCTAAAACGCGGACAATGCGGACACGCGGACCAAACGAGAACAATACTTCCGGTCAAAATCGAAAGAGACCCATCTTTGATTTGAAATCTCCAGTGTCGATTTAGTAGCAATCTGTGGAAAGATTTGAGGTTGTGCAAAAATTCAGTCGCTACATAGAATTTCCTCCTGCCTTCTCGCGGACGCGGAATTTTTGCGTTCCGCGTTATTGACCTGGCCTTTTTCTCTCCTACGAGTCACGTGACCGCTAACCAAACATGTTGTTTGTTCACGTGATATTATTGTCTACCTTGTATAGCTATCACCTGCAAGGGTTGTCTTTGTTTATTGTAAAGTGCTACAATGAAACTAATCGAACACTGCATGAAAATAAGTCTTTACAGCACGTGTAAAGTTCAAAATTTTCGTTAAAAAGTTCAACTTTAACATCTTTTTACACATCTTTATTCACTGTGTAAAGTTCGAACTTTACACATATTTATGCAGTTTGATAAAGGTTGTAAAGACCACATTTACAGCTCACAGTAAATGTTAGTTAAAGGTAATGTGTCCATATATAAGGCCAGCGTATCCCCAACCTGTCAACATCCATCAAATTATCGGCAAATGATTGGTTGATATTCAAGCTGATCACATGAATAGAGAAAATCGCTGCAAGCAACCTTTTGTGATCACAAAATGAAGAAACGTCACAGGCAGTAAGAACAAAGCCTTCTTAATCCGTCCCCTG
Organism: Aurelia aurita; assembly: GCA_004194415.1. Lineage (NCBI taxonomy): Eukaryota > Metazoa > Cnidaria > Scyphozoa > Semaeostomeae > Ulmaridae > Aurelia > Aurelia aurita. Next base: position 3,112,791 of record REGM01000030.1, read on the forward strand.
TTTTGTGGAATGTTTGTTTGCCAGATTTCAATAGCAGTCGCAAAGCAACCTTTCATGCGNTTTTAATTGATCACATGCCTTGCTCTGGGAGGCCTACTTGTATGGACACATTACCTTTAATTATCCGGTTTTTTTGTTTTGAGATTTTCTCATGTTGTGGATTTTCAAAAATGAAACTGAAAACGAACTGAACTGCCTTTCAGAACATGTGTTTAGCTAGAAAAGACATATTTTTAAAATTTCCCTCCTAAGAGTCAAACAGATGGGCTCGATGTCAAAAGTCAAATTGTGGATAATTTCTCATATAACAAAATCACAAAAGGAATAACAAAATACAGCTAACACTCGATTTTATTGCTTCCTACATACATTCATCGAATTCATACAGACGACATGTCACGTGACTTGATCAATTCGCGCTCGAAAATCAGACTTGGGGTAAATGAAGCCATTACAAAGTATAGCGTCGCACTGGGATTTTGAGAGTGTCTCGTTTATTTATCGCAATAAATTAATTCAAAAAGCTTGGAAGCTGTTCAAATTATTCGAAAACTTTAGCAGATAGATAGGCGAATGTCTGAAAGGAAGGTTGACTTTGAAGAAGCGACGAGCAACTTACAGCGGACGGAGTTTGTGGTGCTGATTGCGCCATTATCGTCGCAAAGGCAAGTTTCTCGCAGCTTTCTTGGCCTAAATTTTTTTTTGCTTTTAAAAAACGGCATGTTCGTGTGTTTATTTTATTGGTTTAGGTCTGACTGACAATTGCTACCTATCCTTTCCCTACTCACTATCTCGAGGTAGAATAGAGGAGCAATTTTATGCAACTTTTTGCAAATTTCCTATAGAAAAGTATAGAAATGTTCTGAAGGTTTACCCCAAAACAAGAAAGAAGGACTTTAACAAAGACAAAAGACGAACTCCAGCACGTCATTTCCGTGACTGTGCCCCTGAGCAGTCCAGGGTCTGGAGAACATAATAATAATAATAATGGCGTCGTGTTTTCAACGCTGCTGCTGTGACGTCATGCCGTCTGTATCAATATAAAAAAAATCACCTGACTTCGGGGGTCCTTTCGTGGCAGTCTAAGGATTTGACTACATAATGATGGTGGCTCTCGATCATGTGTCCTTCTTCCTGCCAATAAACGTTTTCATGGCAACTGTTGATCCCAATAAGTCTTGTAGCCGATCTGCAGCTTTCAGTGGAAGTATGCTGAAACAACAGGCAAAGAAGTTAACAATGCAAGAGTCACCAGTATGTGAGTCAATGTGGTTTCGGCGTTCGCAGAGATGCGAGATTGTCTACCGGGTGAGTAAAAAAACGCACGAAGTTTGAAAAACATAGGTTTCTGAATATCAAAACAATAATATTGGCGTTAATAATATAGACGTTTTTCTTCTTTTATAGCCAATGTGTTCAATTAATTTTAGGATTTCTCTTGGCTAAAATCGGTCACTCTGTTTAGATTTTGTGAGGGATTTTCTTGAGAAGGTCCCAAAGGAAAACCTTGAAAAACGGCCTAAAATCACGATCAAATATCCTTGATGTTTCTGTCTTACAGCGATTACTTGAACTCGTTTTAGCATGAGCTATCTTCTTGGGAGAATGAAAAAGTCGTAACAAATTTATTCAAGGGGATTCCATAGTTTCAAGAGGATGATACGTGCCAACACAAACAAAGACAAATTTTGTAATACAATAGCATCAGTTGTTTTTGATTGACACCGCAATTCAAAGCGATTATTGCAGACATAAGAAATTTTCTCAACCAGCAATTCAAAACAAACAAAGCCGCAAAACTTGCCCTGAAACTAATTGGGCAAACGGTAGACTTGCTCCAAGTCTATTCTGTGGTCCATCAGCGCTCAATAAATGTTTTATTGAGCGCTGATGGACCACAGAATAGACTTGGAGCAAGTCTAGGCAAACGGTCGCCTTGTGCATGCGAAAGGTGGTTTCTAAGAGAAGTCAGGAGTAAATATCGAAAGAAGAAGGATGAATCTAAAGATTTGCCGCGGATTTTGTTCATTATACTAGCAGCCGAGCAGGAGGAATTGCAATCCTCTTATACAAGGGCTTAAATAAAACAATAACTGCTGAGCTTTTGAATCTAATAAACAAAATCTTTAGATTCATCCTTCTTCTTGCGATATTTACTCTTGACTTCTCTTAGAAATCAGCTTTCTCGTGCACAAGGCGACAGTTTGCCCGACTGGTTTCAGGGCAACTTCTGTGGATTTGTTTGTTTTGGTTGAGAAAATTTCCTTTGTCTGCAATCGCTAATCTCTTTTAATTGCGGTGTCAATCAAAAGCAACTGATGCTATTGTGTTACAAAATCTGTCCTTGTTTGCTAACACAGGTAATTGTCATTGCCGTGAGGCAGGAAAACCAACGTAATTTGATCATCATTTTTAGCCATTTTTTGAGAGTCATTGAAGGAGATTTCTCGAGAACATCTCATACAATTCCGGAAAGGCGAAACCGATTTAAGCGAAGTAAATTTTCATGTCTAATTTAAACATATCGGCTATTAAACGAGACATTTGCCAATATTCTTGTCTTGATATTCAGAAACCAGCATTTTTCAATTTGAAGGAGATTTGTGCTGTGGGAACCATCACAAGGAAAGAGAAAAACAGGCAGACGGCAGACCAAGATATACCTATGTTGACAAGCTAGGGAACGATACCGGATTGAAGAAAGAACATTTGAAAGAAAAGATGCAAAATAGACGGAGTGGAGAAATCCCCTTNAATAATAAAAATAAAACATAAAAGCTTTGGTACTGGAAAAACAAAAAAGTGTTAATTAATTCGGAATCTAAGGAATAAAACGTCAATAAACCACTTAAAAATAAAGAAAATGTGATTGTCTACCAATTGATATCAAAATTTTGAAATCGCGTCTTTTTTCTGCTGGAAATATGAGGCCATCAACATGAATGACGTCAAATAATATATATTTTGCTAACCCAAGCAAATATAAATAAAGTACCGGGTGCCTCAAAAAAAGTACCCCCTTTTGATTGGAAAAAGGAACAAAACGATCAAATTTCAGGACTTCTTCACTGCACAACTGAATTTGTTAATCTTCAACTTAAATGCACATACCTTGCATTTGTAAATCGTCCACCAAACCTCGGAGATAGGAGCTTGTGAAGTCAAAATTTAGAGTGCACGTGAAACCAGAGGTTTTCAAAAAGGGCTTGCCATTCTTTTTTATTTCATCGGTATTTACCAAAGGAATTTTCAACCTTTTATTTTAAGTTTTTACTTTTGAAAAGAATTCTAATTTGAGATGTTTCGATTGTTCTTCAAATCCCTTTTCTTCAAGATCATAGTATTAACTTACACATGCATCAACAATCTTGCACCAAAATACCTTACTGAGTTGGTCACATTAAGAACAGCAGCAAGACGGACAAGATCTACCGATGATAATTTGAAAAAAAGTTAACCAACTTAAAATGAATTGATATTATAATTATTATTATTGTTCCTTTTTCCTGTCAAAAGGGGTACTTTTTCGAGACACCTGGTATATATCAAATGAAAGTACTTTGAAAGGGGAATCATTTGGCAGCAATCCTGACTTAATCGAAGCTAAAACAAAGAATCCATGACTGTTTTTGTGATTTTCTTTGTTACCACTCTCCAAATACGGGCATACTCTGGTCGCCTGACTTAAATTATGACAAAGAAAAGTTTATAATTTAATTGCCAATTGAATATGAGGAAAAGGCAGAACATCCTGGATCTCTATTCTCTCTGCTTTTTGTTTTATTGTAGAAAGTTTGTTCGAGGGTGTAAATCGGCTTGAAAATACGGCAAGTTCCGAGCCGAATCTTCACGAATAAATCACACACAAATATAGTGTTCTCGAATGTATATCAAATATTCTAACGTACCAGGAGGTCTTTCTCAAGCACCACGTGTACTCAATGAACTCTATGGAGTTAAATAAATGAAGTTAAGGTGCATTAGTTATGCTACTTAGCTTGCCTGTAGGTAAACTTATTAATACTAGTCATTATCCTTCGTGTTGGTTGAGGGGGATGGATACCTAAATGTGGATAGGGTGCCTAACTTGCGAGTGCTAAGGTTGAGTCACAAATTGTAGGCATGAGCCCTAAAGCAGTACAGCTTCCTAAAAGAACAGATGGGCCTTAGTCACAAAACGCATGAAATGTATATGACGTACATGCACTTCTTTATGATACAATAAACAAGGAGTACGGCTAAGCATTACGAATATAGGAAAAATAAACCATGAAGAGACGCTACCAGATGGGTCGACCTATTACCCACGTCCATCGTTGCCAAATTCCTCTCCTTGAAACAGCGTTAAAAGGTCATATCATCTGCTAGGCAAAAATGCCGTGAAGGTGTTTCATTTGTCCCTGATTTATCCCAAAGAACACTTAAACGCCGTGCAGACCATATCCCAATAATTGGTTGTTTCTTGGAACTTTCAAGGACATATGTTGCGTCAAAAGTATGCAAAAAGCCTCAAGATGTTGAGGAAATTACCTGAACAGCACCAGAGATTCTGGTAGAACACCTGAAATTTTATTCTGACCAGCTATGTCCCAAAAACTTGGCTTTTCTGGGGTTTCTTCCATTAACTTCGGCAAAAGCTGGGTTGGTTTATTTTTGTTCCCAGGACAAAGGTGGTATGAATAATTTTACAGTACTTGACCACCCTTGTTTAACAGAAATGAATCAATTCTATATCCAGAGCTTTAACCCTATTCTACATGGGTAAATCAAGTACTACTTTCTCATGGGGGGGGACAAAAAAGGCCCCTCCACGGATTTTCTCAGCAACCCTGATGTCTACGGCAACGCAAATTGTTACACATAATTACCAAGCAATTTTGATTCTAAAAATAGCATTATATGCAAATTAGCCACATGACCTGTTGATAGGCAAGGCAAAACAAATGGAAAGTTGCTGATTTTGGTTTATTCTCCTAAAAACGTAAATTTTTCAGAGAAAAATTGTCAATAAACATCTTTGAGGCTCTATATGATGAATATTGATTGTTCTTGATGAAAACTGCCAACAATTAAATTTTTTGAATTCCATTGTTATAAAAACTGTCGATCAAAGTCATAAATGATACCCAAGCAAATTTCATGATGCCATATTGGCATTTTGACCAAGTTTTAGTCATATAAACTAAAGGAAATTGATCTTGCCTTTTTATTTCATCAACGTCAATTATAATATATATACTAATTATTTCATATATTTATCATAAATATGACGTTATATGTAGGTATGAGGTCATATATCTTAAATTTTGCTGATGTCAGCAAAACACAAAGAATTATATATCAAATGAAAGTAGACTTCAAGGCAAATTGATTGGTACCAATTTCATTGAAATCAGATGTCTATGAGAAATTTTATGCACGTTTTAACGATTTTCTTTGGGACCTCTCTCCAAATATGAGCATGTTATAGTCACGTGACCAATTATATGACAATAACCAATTGTTTAATTGATACAATATTAAATTTTATTAAAAGTCATATAGGTTCTAGTCTTTTATCATGTGTAGTTTAAGAGTAATTAGAGTAGGTTTGCTTTAGGGAGGCCTTTTTTGCCCCCCCCCCATGTAGAATAGGGTTAAAAATCTAAGAAACTCATAAGAAACTTTTGGTAGCTAAAATATGCAATATGCATCCGATGCTGAGCTTGGTAGCCAGTTTCTTACATTTTAAGCCATTTTTCCTACCAAAAGTTTCTTATGAGTTTCTTAGATTTTGATTATAGATAAAGAATAAGCTCTGGATATAGAATTGATTTATTTTTGTTAAAAGGCTAATGTCATTACAGAAATCACATTGAAGACTTTCCAAATCAAAAGGATCATCGATACTTCCTTCAGTACTTTATGACGATTAGAAACCTTTAGAAGGAACACATTCTTGGGACATTTTCATGTGATACGACATATCTTTGAAACCATTTCAAAAAGCAGTGGTTTACACAATGTAATTATATAATCAGAGACCATAGTACTTGCAACATCAGTGAGCTGTAAGACTAAAACCAGTATGCCCATGGCCGCTAGTTTTGACCCGCACAATTAACCCATGTTTTATTAACCTGCATGACCTGCGTTTTAAACTAGCCGGTCACCCCTTCCTTTTACCCCTGACATGCCTGTGTGTGATGGAAATACTACTGAATAATCAAATAAACTACTTGAGGTAAATGGTATTGGTTATGTTTGGGTTTCGGTTTCAATATCTTCCTGACTGACAATAGTGTTTTGAGCTTGCCAAGGAAATTTGGTTACTTCCACTGAGGGACAAATCACTCCAAAAATAGCTTATGAGATTTTGAGATTTTAAAAATCTCTCAGATTGTTCAAAGATTTTTTGAGATTTCATCTGAGATTTAAAAAATCACTAAATTAAAAACCAAAAATATAGAAATTAAAAGTTTCCCTCGTATTATATTTCTTATTATATTAAGTTTCCCTCGTTGACGACTCACAACAAATCGTTGGATACCTAACTTTATAAGAATCCACTTTGGGAAGTTGACCGTCTTCCGTGCGTCTGTGGCAACTGTCTGGATCCGCCCCTGACTGGCATGGGCTGATTGATGGCTGCTCAAACGAGCGGAGGCGGGCATCCATCCGAGAATAAGAATGATTGATCACAAATAAAATGGACGCAAAACAACAACATGCAATTCATGTAAAGTAAAGAAATCAAATTTCCGTGATTCCTTCTAACAAAAAATCACTAAGCAAGAAACCTAAAACTTTGAATCACGTTGCAGGGAAGTAGACGAACCAACAGAATAGGCCAACAGAACCGACCCTCCCTCCTCCAAAAAGTAGCGCTATAAATCTAAGTAATGTAGCACAGCTTAACTTTTTCGATATCTCATTTCGTGGTTTAGAAGCAGCCATTCAAATGACAACACCGCTATCGACAGCGCTAGGCCTAATGCAGAATTGCAGCTATTACTATGATACTGATCCTACCTAACTAAACACTAAAACCCTACCAAAGCCTTATGGGAAAGTCCCGCTGCACTTCAATAAAGATATAAGTAATTTTGATAAAATATTTCTTGCTTACTTGTATTCCCAAGTGTGTCTTCTTTTCCTTGTTCCTCCTCGACTCGAATCTGTGTCGCCAGGTATCTTGTCGAGGAATTCAATTTGATACAAAGCACGCCCACTGCAGTGCATAGCAACACCACATTGTTGATTTCTGCATCTATTATGCTTATTGTTGGAAATGCAAATTCAGGTTATCTTTTTTTTTTCATTCAATGACACAATATTTTAAAAATACATGGTCATACTAACACATATCTACAACAAACTAACAAAACAATAAACAGCTATAAAGCGTACCAAAAACAGAGAGGGAAACTAATATCTTTTCAAATTGGTTTTAAGTGTCCTGTTTTCAGACTCAAAGCGCTTGGTGTATATTGTATGAATGAAATTAGAGAATAGTAAAAGGAACTCTGGGTCCTCATTTGTCATTAAAAAGATATATTTTTGTTCGTATGATGGGATGTTAGACCAATTTCTGTAGAGATCGTTTATCTTTGANTTCATGTTCACTATCATTTCGTTTATGTTATTATGTTCTTTCGTGGAAGTGAATCTGGTTTCGCTATTTCGATATCTCATTTCGTGGTTTAGAAGCAGCCATTCAAATGACAACACCGCTATCGACAGCGCTAGGCCTAATGCAGAATTGCAGCTATTACTATGATACTGATCCTACCTAACTAAACACTAAAACCCTACCAAAGCCTTATGGGAAAGTCCCGCTGCACTTCAATAAAGATATAAGTAATTTTGATAAAATATTTCTTGCTTACTTGTATTCCCAAGTGTGTCTTCTTTTCCTTGTTCCTCCTCGAATCTGTGTCGCCAGGTATCTTGTCGAGGAATTCAATTTGATACAAAGCACGCCCACTGCAGTGCATAGCAACACCACATTGTTGATTTCTGCATCTATTATGCTTATTGTTGGAAATGCAAATTCAGGTTATCCTCGCTATGTAAATGAAGGACTTGTTATTTCTTTGAGACGGGGGTCACACACTTTTTGGGTACACGCATTTTTCATAAGAAACTCAATTATCAGAAACTCCAGTACCGGGAAAAAATATCATTAACTCTGATTTAACTCTAAACCATTTATTTTAGTTAAACAAATCCTTGGCGTGCTTTTACTGTATTTTCCCTTGTTGGTTGTGAATCTGAAACCTACCGTTTCAAGACTTTTGTGTTTTATTGGGAAATATATTACTATACTTTTCCACCCATGGCTTGCATAGGCAGAGAGGCACTACCAGGGGCGGCTGGCCCTGCTATTAGTGCTATTAGTCTAATAGCAACTTTTTTTCAAAGATTGGAAAATATTTTTGTCCTTATTCACTGTGTTTTAGGATCTTTACAATTTGTTACAAACAAACGAACCAACTCTTTCAATTGGTCGGTATCATATACCGGCTAACAGTGTATGTGCAGTCACGTGACACATTGGTTTCGAAAATGTACTGTCCGCCATGTTGGAGGAGAACTTAGCTGTGGTTGTTGCTGGATCTGGCCTAAAGCAAAGTCGCAAAACATGCCGAATTTTTGTATGGTCGTGGGTTGTGGAAACAACAGTGCAAAACGCAAAGACATATCTTTCTTTCGTGTCCCAAAAATTGTCAAGCATCAAGGAGAGTGTCAAATTTTATAGCTCTACTCAACTGGACAAATATCTTTGTATCAATGATTGGTGTCGTAACGGCTTGCGTATATGCTTTACATTGTTGAGGTGCATCAATGATTGCCTTAATTACCTTACGTGGGCACCAGCAAAGAAAGAAATGGCACTTTGCCCAGTTGACGCATACATCTCACAGACTAGTTCGTGTAAGAATGCTCGCAGTCGTTGCCGCTCGGCCACCAACCGCAAACATGGTGACCTGCCAATTACATGACCTGGTGACCTGCCGATTACATGACCTGTGACCTGTGGATTACAGTAGCCGATTTCATTAGGCCTATTAATTTTTGAAATGTAAAGATCTTTGGGTCACTCAGTCAGTAATGAAAAATAAGTTCATGCCTGGTAGCACTCACATCAGGTTCNCGAAAATGTACTGTCCGCCATGTTGGAGGAGAACTTAGCTGTGGTTGTTGCTGGATCTGGCCTAAAGCAAAGTCGCAAAACATGCCGAATTTTTGTATGGTCGTGGGTTGTGGAAACAACAGTGCAAAACGCAAAGACATATCTTTCTTTCGTGTCCCAAAAATTGTCAAGCATCAAGGAGAGTGTCAAATTTTATAGCTCTACTCAACTGGACAAATATCTTTGTATCAATGATTGGTGTCGTAACGGCTTGCGTATATGCTTTACATTGTTGAGGTGCATCAATGATTGCCTTAATTACCTTAAGTGGGCACCAGCAAAGAAAGAAATGACACTTTGCCCAGTTGACGCATACATCTCACAGACTAGTTCGTGTAAGAATGCTCGCAGTCGTTGCCGCTCGGCCACCAACCGCAAACATGGTGACCTGCCAATTGGGGGCCTATTATAGGGGGTCCAGAAGCCGCGAAACCGTAAAAAAATCAGCTAAAGACCGCAATCCGCAACGAAGAAAAGCTCAGAGCCGCGGCCGCGGTGGTAAAACTTACAATTATTCGCATATGATGCCAGAGAAGCTGCGCAAGTTATGCCCATTATGATTCTTCCTTGACACTTCTGACGGGTTCATTTTTACAACTATTGCTTGAATTCTTCTTCCCCTCTTTTATCTTGAAATAGCAAACAATATTTTGCCGATCCCTGTATCAGGCTTTGAATTCACACTATCATATTTTTAATCAGATTTTGTCCAACGATGATCTCTAAGCATTATGGCATTATGGTTCTGAGAAAATCTTACTGAGATCACTTAAGTTGAGGTATCAAAATGAGAAGGTCTGGGGGCAAAACGCCTCGAGAAAATTTCGAAGACACGCTCTTTTTTGCTTTAGAACTTTTTTGACCATTTAGTTTTGACCAGTTTTTTTATAAATTAGCATCCCGATCCCCAGAAACATTTTTGAGTAAACATCATTTTCTTTGGCTTAGAATGCCTATCTTGATCCCATGTCACCTTGAGAACTTTGAAAATTTTGTGACAGGAAAATTTGTGCGCAAATACCTTTGACTTTGTCTTAGGGCGTATTCTTTTGGGCATCTTCTGAAAACGGTAGACTTCGCAGACTTCAGATCATTTTTTATAAAAGCCCATTCTTTTGGTCATTCTGTTTTCGGTTGGACTTGCCCAAGTCGTCTTGTAAGAAAGAGACTCTTTCTTTTTTACAAGACGACTTGGGCAAGTCCAGTTTTCGGTAGACTTCCGAGAGATTTTTGACGTATTCCCTTGGGCTCTTCTGAAAACGGTAGACTTCCGAGGCCTCGGAAACCTTCTGCTTCTGAAGCTGGTAGACTTCCGAGAGATCGCAAAGAGCCTTGTTTCGTGAATGAAAAAGTTTGCAAAACATTCGAAAATAGAATTAAATTCTTTTCTATTGGGATTTGCATTTTGCATAACAAAAGTAAAGTGCATTGCAATGGCTTCAATTCGCTCCGCGGAGCACTACATTTGAACTCTCTCACTTTCAGAATTCCCATTCTTTTGGGATTTTTCTCTGCGAAGTCTGCCAACTCTACCGTTTTCAGAATGTGTATTCTTTTGGCATTTTTCTCTCCGATCTCTCCGATCTCTACCGTTTTCAGAATGCGCATTCTTTTGGTAACTGACATCTTTCTCTGCGAAGTCTACCGTTTTCAGAAGATTTCCGAGACTTCAGATGCCCAAAAGAATACGCCCTTAGCTTGTTTATTTAAGCCATTCCAAAGCTCAGCTCCTGTATAAAAAAGCACTGTTGCCCAGAAGACGTCTTTCATAGAGGGACTCGTTAATTGACTTCAGCGTTTCTGAGGGATCGAGAAATCCATGGCAGCGAGCAAATATTGTGTGCCAATCATTTGGGATTTGATTGCCAAGCAAAAATGTTTTTCCGTTGTTGGACTCAAATTTTTGCTTGCGACAGGCTGACAAATTTCCACTCGATTTTTTTTCACTCGAAAATAGCACTCAACAAATTCTGCTCGTCGCGAAATGACTGGTGTGAAATTTTAGTATCTTTTACTTCTTTGTAGATGTGGATGAGTGTACTACTAACGCTCATACTTGTCATCCGAATGCAACATGTACTGATATAGACGGAAATTATACTTGTGCTTGTAATCCTGGGTACTCTGGATCTGGACGGATGTGTTCAAGTAGGTGAATTTATGTTGTAATTTTATTCTGAGAGAAATCATTTTGTTTTGAAATTTGAATTTTCATATTAATATACCGACCAAATAATATAGATATAAACTTGCAATTAAATATAGAACTATCAGAATGAATCTAATTACAATATAATTATATGAATAAACTGCTACAAACGAAAAGGCCAATTAAAATTAAAAGAATTAGGTCAGGCTCTCTGCTATAGTAAATACAAGTTTCTTCAGCTCTGCAATGAGTGAAAGATTTTTATTAAGTAGCCTATTTAGGGCGTATTCTTTTGGGCATCTTCTGAAAACGGTAGAGTTGGTANCTGTTTTCAACCGTCGTTATTCAAATGAAAAGAAACGTTATTTTTATATTATGATTGATGAAATAACAAACCTAGAAGAGGAAACACATACACCTGCATACACCTATCGAAAGAATTTGGGCAGAACATATCAGGCGAAGGCCTCAACGATAGAAACGATTTGCTGAAAGATCCTTTTGTTTTGATTGAATATGGGCCTAGACTGTTGCACAGCAAAATCAGCAACAATGAATGAAAATAACGAGAAACAAGGCCAAAAGGTGAACAAAACTTGCCTGTGTATAAGCTGAACCATTCCTAACTCACTTTGAGTAAAGTTATCGATGATTAACTCTCTGAAAAGTGTTCGGAGATCCGAAGCAACTTCATGCCACAGCTAGCAGTGTATATACTGAGAACGGGGATCGTGCTTTTGTTTTCCTTCACAAAGTTTACCAGATTTGGACGCTCGATCCAAGCCTCTTTTCTGGCAAGTAAAAAGGTCTATTCCCATTCTTATGGGATTTTTCTCTGCGAAGTCGGCCAACTCTACAGTTTTCAGAATGTGTATTCTTTTGGCATTTTTCTCTCCGATCTCTCCGACCTCTACCGTTTTCAGAATGCGCATTCTTTTGGTAACTGACATTTTTCTTTGCGAAGTCTACCGTTTTCAGAAAATTTCCGAGACTTCAGATGCCCAAAAGAATACTCCCTAAATGAATTCGAAGTCTGCACTGTTACCAAACATTTTCTGAACGGATTGGAGAGCACGAGGACTGACTTAAATACTGTCAGTAGGGCGAGCCAAATATGGAATGAGGTAATACTTCCTACCAAATGATAGGTTGAATGCTGCTTACATATGAGATCGCAACATATGACACCAGGAACTACGATATTAAGTGCTACAAATGATAGCAATTATGATGCATGTGTACGTGGGGTGTGGTATCCTTGTGACCGCCATGCAAGTATTGACTAAGGCATATGACGACTTCCTAGCTCAGCAATATGCAACGTAGGTCCAACTCCCAGCTCCCTGATTTAAACTTACATTAAGGTTAATGTAACCCTTCAGACAGCGATTAAGAAGCTCTATTTTCCACGGCCGTTCCTTAAACTATACCAAACAAAATCTTATGTTATTCGAAGCAGAGTTAAACGCGGAATACCATAAAAATATAACCAGTTGATTAAATAAAATCGCATATGATTTATTCCAGATTTTAGGAGAATTCGACCACCCTTGCGAAAAAATCTTGGTGTACCCCATCGGGCATTGTTCGACCAAAACTATCTATTTACCAAATACTCAAGGTCCTGAACGACTGAACTGCAAAATTTTGTCACGAATTTTTAATAAAACGTACTGTCTTGAAATAATGCAATTTTAAATTAATGTTAATGTCGGAAAAGTCTTTTTTAACTTTCAAACCCTTATAAAAGTCGGACCAGCGGATCTATCATAAATCACAGACACATTTTTGTAGTTATATGCTTTGTGACCCTGTATGCCAAGTGTCAAGATATTTGATTGGCCCATTAGGTACACCAAGATTTTTTAGTACCCACCAGTACCCTGGAATCTTGTTTCAAGAAATCAGGCTTTTATCAAATTGAAGCAGAACGCGCGGGAAAAACGATTATGCTTGAAAGTGCAAACATAAAGCCGCAGGTCAAGCAATAAAGCTTTAGCGCAGTCTTGGTCAATCGTTATATCAACAAAATAGCAGCACGGCATGTTATGAATATAGCTGCAAGGTCAAGTGAGTTTACTTTAATCCTCTGAAGTCTATTCCCGCATTTTTTTAGAAATATGATTGCTTCTTTAAAATGCTCAAATTTCCTGGTAGTCTTCTTCCTCAAGCATGGAGTTATCCTATTTGATTGTAGGTCGGTGTTAAACTACATGAGAACAGGCAAGGTGCCCTCTCGCACGAAAGAGAAGCATGGAGAAGAGCTCATAGAAGAGGCTGAATTCTATGGACTGCAAAGTCTTTCAAGATTGCTAAAGGTCTGTGATGTCAGAAGTCAGAGGTCAGAAGAAGATACAGATGATGACACCAGTAGTGGTTCCGATATAGATGGTGACACCAGTAGTGGTTCCGATGCACAACCTGTGCAACAAGACCCGATACAGACCGAAAGTGGCAGTGAACAATGGACTATTGCTGAAAATGCCAAGCGTTCCAGAAGCATACTTGATGAAGCACAGCAACAGCTGAAAACAGGTAAGTGTTGAATGTACCAGATGCACTAAAGGGTTACTAAAAACAATTGAACATTTCGAAAAATCTCCTTACGACCTTAATAATGTGTGATTGTCTCAAAGACCAAATTAATTGCAGAGATCTTTATTTCATTTTTTCCAATACGAAGAGTTGATTGAAAGCCACATAAAAACCACATTTTGAGTTTAAAGCACGGGGGGGTTCTTGGCCAAATTTTGGATAGGGGTGTGCCGCGAGCATCTTCAAAATGGTACTGTTGGCTAGACCAATTTTTGTGAAAATGATACCCTTGGCTAGACTAATTTCTAGACAAAAAGTGCCATAATTTGCCGTTTTATAGGCACAAATCACTAAAATTTTGCCTTCTGTAGACTAAAATCGCCAAAATTTGGGGTTTCTAGACACAAAATAAGAAAATTTGGCCTTTCCTGGAAGAAAATTGCCAAAAACTATACCCTGCCTAGACTGGTCTAGACTAAAATTTCCAAAAAGCATACCCTTGGCTAGACTAGGAGTCCGAACAAGTATACCCTTGAGCACGGCACATCCCCAGGTACCTTTACTATGGAAGAACCCCCCTTCCCGTGGTTTAAAGTTTGGTATTAAATGGTTAATTAGCAAAATGCTGTTTTTTTTCATGTGAAAGCATGGGCACTGTGCCCCATTGTGCTGTGGAAACCGGATTGTTTGAAAGTACGATTTTACTCACCCAATACTGTGTGCTTCTCCTTCAGTAGCCATTGGTTAAAGTTTAGGTCATGGCCAAGAGAATCATTAAGATCACTTATGACCAAGAAAAGGAGTTGTGTTGTGTGTTGTGTGGATAAAACTTAGATTTTAATAATCCTGTGATTTTGAAGCATATGATGTTTCAATCAGGTTGCTCATAAAAAAACATTGATTGTCACAAATTTAAAATCATTTATAAACTATACAATAACTTTGAAGTCAGTTTGGCCCATGACACATTAAACGTAAAAGAGGAAACCTTGAAGATAAGGAGCATCATTAAATTTGGGAGATTATCAAAAAAGGCAAATAGGATCACAAAGCAATGCTTCGATTGACTATGGCGTGCATATCCCGCCAAAAATCAGTTGTTCTAAAGTTTAAATGCTGTCTAAAGTTTGAAATACGGCTTCCCCCCTCTTTCTAAAGTTGTTCTTAGTTATTATATTTAACTTCTAAAATGTCAGTCGACAGACTTCTCATTTCTAAAGTTTATGTGAGTGCTCTAGTTTCTAAAGTTCCTAAAGTTTTAGTGAGTGCTCTAGTTTCGATGTTGTTTCTAAAGTTTCAGTGAGTATACTCTCGTTTCTAAAGTTTTATTGAATGATTTCAGTTTCTAAAGTTTTAGTGATTGCTCTCGTTTCTAAAGTTTTAATGCGTTCTTTAGTTCCTAAAATTACAGCGATGTAGTTTCTAAGTTTTAGTGATTGCCCTCGTTTCTAAAGTTTTAATGCGTTCTTTAGTTCCTAAAATTACAACGATATAGTTTCTAAAATTACAGCAAATGCTCTCGTTTCTAAAGTTTTAATGCGTTCTTTAGTTCCTAAAATTACAGCGATATAGTTTCTAAAGTTTTGGTGATTGCTCTTGTTTCTAAAGTTTCAGTCGCTGGCTCGTTCTCAATCTTCTTTGGTGTAAGAAAAGATAAGAAAAGAAACTATTCACATATTCACATTCGGGAACACTGCCTTTTCTGTTTCTTCCATCCGCATGCATGCCCACATAACAAACATAAAAAAGAGAGGCAGATTGAGAACGAGGCAGCGACTGTACATCGCTGTAATTTTAGGAACTAAAGAACGCATTAAAACTGTAGAAACCAGAGCAATCACTAAAACTTTAGAAACTACATCGCTGTAATTTTAGGAACTAAAGAACGCATTAAAACTTTAGAAACAAGAGCAATCACTAAAACTTTAGAAACTATATCGCTGTAATTTTAGGAACTAAAGAACGCATTAAAACTTTAGAAACGAGGGCAATCACTAAAACTTTAGAAACTAAAAGCATTCAATAAAACTTTAGAAACGAGAGTACTCACTGAAACTTTAGAAACACATCGCTGTAATTTTAGGAACTAAAGAACGCATTAAAACTTTAGAAACGAGAGCATTTGCTGTAACTTTAGAAACTAAAAGCATTCAATAAAACTTTAGAAACGAGAGTACTCACTGAAACTTTAGAAAC
>REGM01000030.1:3129825-3153498 GCA_004194415.1 Aurelia aurita
AGGGGCCGATTATATGAGAGGGTTCAGCCCGGGCTGGAATTTCAGCCCGGCTAGCCGAGGTGAAATTGGCGTGCGATTATATGAAAGATGCCAGCCCGGGCTGAAATTAACAACTGAATTCGCGCCAAAATTGTTCGAAGTTCAAAACTTTAAAATGGCTTCGCACAAAATGGCGCGGAAGATGTTGGCCTTCTATTCTTCTATGTTCTCCAGTTCAGTTCCTTATTAGCTTTGAATTTTCAACTGTATGGGCTTATAATGACATATAAGATGTTTGAACTTAGAAATAGCAAGGTATTAGCATCTCATCTATAATTACAGCGATGGTAGTTTCTAAAGCGAGAGCATTTGCTGTAACTTTAGAAACTAAAAGCATTCAATAAAACTTTAAAAACGAGAGTACTCGCTGAAACTTTAGAAACACATCGCTGTAATTTTAGGAACTAAAGAACGCATTAAAACTTTAGAAACGAGAGCATTTGCTGTAACTTTAGAAACTACATGCATTCAATAAAACTTTAGAAACGACACACTGAAACTTTAGAAACAAGATCGAAACTAGAGCACTCACTTCACTAAAACTTTAGGGACTTTAGAAACTAGAGCACTCACATAAACTTTAGAAATGAGAAGTCTGTCGACTGAAATTTTAGAAGTTAAATATAATAACTAAGAACAACTGTAGAAAGAGGGGAGAAGCCGTATTTCAAACTTTAGACAGCATTTAAACTTTAGAACAACTGATTTTTGGCGGGATATGCACGCCATACTTTACAATCGGCAGAATTTTGTCATGTACACGTTCTTTTAAACTTGTCTATGAAAAACTAGTAATGGATGACCGAAAATTCATTCATATGAGCAACTCGTTTATAAGAAACTAGTTTTAGAACGGCGTATTTCGCGTATTTCATAAGCGCTAAGAAACTATTAAAAGACAAATTCACAGATATAATGGTAAAGATCAGAGATGTGGTTGTATTATTCTTCAGCAATACTCATATCCAATCCGAGTTGCCAGTTTATTTGTCAGCCCAATAGAACTTATTTCCTTGCCCAAGGATATTTTATATGGCATCAAACATTTGTGTAAGCAGTGGCAGAAAATACGTAATTCCTTGCGCCAAAAATAAGAAACAAATTAAGAAACTTTTAGCGCTAAAAATGGGAAATTCTTATGCAAAATTAAGAATCTTTTATCCAAATTTCTTATAAAAAACGCGTACTGCGAAGCCGGCCTGACCAAACATTTCCGCTTTGGGAGCGAAAATTTGGAAGGGATTCTGAGCCTGACATTTTCAGAATATGTACTCGAGGGTACAATCTACTACTTATTATTCTAAGTTCGCCCAATATACCGGGAACTGAATTTGTGTTATTAAAACTGAATTTTTGATGCATCATTACGCCAGAACTGTAAAATTAGCTTTAAAAATTAATAACAATTATTAGCCATTAACTCGCAGAAATTAGTATATAATAAATTTTATTGTCTTTTTTATAAATTCGACTTTCAGATTTGAAATTCTGAAAACGGGACCAGAAAAATCCCGCTGCTGTCAATTTTGGCAATCTTACACCTCTATCCCACCATACCAACTATGATCCCACGGGGGGGGGTTCTTGGCCAAATTCAGATAGGGGTGTGCCGCGAGCATCTTCAAAATGGTACCCTTGGCTAGACTAATTTCTAGACCAAAAGTGCCATAATTTGCCGTTTTCTAGGCAAAAATCACCAAAATTTCGCCTTCTCTAGACCAAAATCGCCAAAATTTTGGGTTTCTATACACAAATTAAGAAAATTTTGCCTTTCCTGGACGAAAATTGCCAAAAATCATACCCTTGCCTAGACTGGCATAGACTAAAATTTCCAAAAAGCATACCCTTAGCTAGACTAGCAGTCCGAAAAAGTATACCCTTTAGTTGAGGGCGGCAAGTGACGAATGTGCTCTGAAAACACAGCGATGATAAAAATATGAAGGTGTCACGTCAGAAAGCAAACGAAAATAAACGAAGTGTTATCCGATTGAACGTGCTTCTCTAACGATAGCATGATTCGTTCACAGGCCTGAAAATCAAATTCATAACAATGTTAAATCGAGTCCTTCCCTTATTCAGCAACTATTCTGTTCTAGCGCTTCTCTGACAATAGCATATTGTGATTGATTTAAGTCAAATTCATAAAAACGTTAAATCGAGTACTTACTGTATTCAGTAAATATTCTGCTCTCCGAAATATTGCGTCAAAACTGTTCGATTATGACAGCAAACTAAACCATCCAAAACTTTTCTCGTCAACGAAATTGCACAAAGGTGAGGCACCAGCGAATTGCACTTTGTTGTGGTTATTCTTCTCTTGGCGACAATTTCAGAGTCACTGATTTGAAAAAATTCGCAGGTTATTAACCTGTAGTCTGCTGCGAAATGTTTCTGCGCAAAACGCCGCGATGTTTTCAAGACGGGAAAGGAGTGTTTTGCAATTTTGATTGTAATAAGCCTCTCAGTACCTGTCGCACCACACTCATTTCATGTGAGAATAAAAAGCAATTTCTCAAGATGACCCATCAACTCAATTAGATCCAATTTAGTATTCATTGAATTAAATTATAAATATAACAAATTCCAAAATGTCTCTTAAATGTCAGCCCTCGACATTCAAATCAATGGAAAAAGTGCCGAATTGAAGAAACTTCTTAATTAAACAAAAGATTAGTAGCTTTTAATACGAAAAAGCGTTCGTCGCCGTTGAAAGTTTATTTGCATACGTTTTCACAAACGAGCTTGATAGAAACTCGATGCAAAACGCACCCGGGGGGGGGGGGGTACATAACATGTTGATGGTACGGGTATGTGCCACCCATATGGTTGGGTTTTTGGCCCAAAATTCAGCAGCCGTCAATTCACTACCTATCGAAAATGTTTATTGTAACACTTAACTAACTTTAATACACAGTTAAATATTACGATTAACGGTCTTTTGGTTGTAATGGATTCAGTCTTAGCACTTGTAATCTAAGAAAACTGTAATTGACATTGCAAATTCATGATCAAATGAGAAGAGAAATGCACCAGACAGTGGGAATATGAATAGACATATCGTCAGGGAACTTTTGACCATGATCCTTTGCGTTTCATGATGAATCGTCCAATCAAATCAGTCAAATATTTTTGAAAATCTTCGTTTCTCTTCCGCAGTTTTTAACCAGGTAAAAACTGCCAAAATCTTCATTTCTTATTGTTCTCACTATTATTCTCTCAGCCAGAGTACCAAAATCATAGAAATGGCCTAAATTGACTATTGTTCAAGATTCAGTGCCTATGCTACTGGTACCGCTTCGCAAGGATGTTAGGCATTTCTTCAAGGACTATAACTTCTATGATAAGTGCTTGGTACATCTTGATCAGCCCTGGAATTCCAACCCACGACCATATGCACAAAAAACTAAAGACCTAAGCACAGGTCGTCTAATACCTACGAAGATTCCAAGATGAAAACAAGATGAAAACAGGTCACATATGTTGAAGCAATTAAAAATGGTATGCTGCACAAAGCCTAGATTAGATGTCTGACTGACATCTGTAATTTTGCATGGTATTAATAATAGTGATAGTAATGATAACAATACCTTTTTTAACATTAGTTTTACAATAGTGCAAGCACTAATACACACTAACATGAAGCAATTCAAGAGATTGCATTATGGAATCTATTGACTGCAAGCGTTACAGGCGCATTGATTTTCGAAATACCAATCTTTTATGTGTATTTCAAATAGACGATTACGGAAAAGATGACTTTGAGGGGCATTTGACAAAGATGCATTGCGTTCTATAATGGAATCAACAGTGATTCTATAGAAATTCGATCATTAAATGTAACGCTCGCATCTTGGTCAAATGCCCCCCGACGCCATCTTTCCCGCAATCATCTATTGGTTTGCATTTCTTGATGACTTTTTCATTTGGAAGAGAATTCCAAATTGATTCAGTAGGTATTTTGTTTTGCAACCGATGTTTTTTGGAAAAACAGAGTTACTGAAAGCTTCTGAACGAGCTAAGAAAAGTTGGTCAACAATACCTTGAAAAGCAAAGTCGATAAAACTTTTAATGTTAGTTATATCGAGTAGAATGATAATCGAAGAGACCATTTCATTTACAGAAAAAGATAGCGATTTGGATAATGACCCTTGATTCTTGATATCCAAAGATGTCGCAAACACAAAAAACCTTTGCAGCCATTCTAGTTTTCATTAATATATTTCTTTATAACTTCTACCTAGTTGACTTGTAATTGTTATTTTAAAGTGCCTTCTCAATTTGAGCCAGACGACCATGCGTCTTTTCTACTGTGGATGGCATCAGTAATGTCTTTTGGTTTCTTTTAATCATACTTGTTTTGATTCAATAGAAGTATGAATACATGAATAAATAAATCAAACCACATATCCACGCTCAATAGTCTACATAAATGACTGTCTGCTCATTAATTGAAGTTTCTCTTGGATATCTTTGCTTTGATGCATCAAGCAGCAGACTGTCATGTTAGTTATCTTGATATGTTGCTTTCTTTTAGTGATATTTTTTTTATTCAAATAAAATTAAAGAATAAAGAAATCCATACCATCGATCCACTTTCAATCAACAGTCTCCATAAGTTACTATCACGCTAGCTGCTTTGTTTTGTTACTTTCTTTTAACTAGATGTCTTGATTCAATATAAATTAAAGAATAAAGAAATCCATACCATCGATACACTGTCAACAGTCTCCATCTTGATTGAATAAAAATATGTAAATCATGCTACATATCTACTTTCAATAGTCTCCATAAATTACTGCCTGCATGTGAATTTTCAATTATCTCTTCAATACTTTTGATACATCAAATAGGATACTATCATGCTAGCTGCTATGTTTTATTGTTGCTTACCTTTCTACCTTTAACCATAATGTCTTAAGTCGTGTTTGAAAACTTCCTTTTGCTTCCAGGTTGCAACATGGTGAGTGATTTCGAAATTTTCAGAGAGCCTATTGTCCATTTTTGGGCAAGACGAAAATTGTGGGGTAAGTTGAAGGTTGAAATATCTAATTTCTTTGTATGTAGATATTTTAGAATGGGAAAGTAGGTGATTTTCTTGCAGGGTTTTGCTTGTAAAGAATGTTTTCTAACCCAAAATGTGCATATGGGAGTGCGAGCGAAGCGAGCAGAAATTTTTGCATCCTTGCATAGGCTAAAATCATGCCAAGATGTCATTTATCGCCATTTATCATTTCAAGAACTTTCTAGGTTCTGCCTTTTTTGATGAAGAAATGTTTTTAACAGGAAGTTCTAAAATGTTCCCTGCTCCCTAAAATAATTTCTAATGTTCCCTTGATCCCCGTTAAAAGTACAAGATGTTCCCGTGTTCCCATTAATAAAAATGCCAAGTTCCCCTGTTCCCCATAACCCCTGGGGGGCCTCAGGCCCTAAGAGAACATTTTAACTGATAAACCATGTAATTTTTAACTTGTTAGCTTTTAAAAACTTTATGTACTTTTTAATTTTTACGTTTATACTTTAACAGGTCCCAGAGTGATAGCAGCTTTCGGTAGCTAAAACTGGTGACCTATATAAATATAGTATTATTATTATCATTTGCAGGTCAAAATCCGACCAAAAAAATACCTCTCATTTGTGGATATATTTTGAAAATCCAAAACAGGATCTAAAAATTCGCGCCATTTGCATCAAACACCTTTGTACCCCTGTGATATGTTGTTGGTACTTTGACCTGTGTGGTTAATGTTTGATTGCTACGCAATTTGCACCTCCTTTTCGGTGCAGCAAAAGAGCAGCAAGGCACAAAACAAGGCACGCAAGTAAGCTGACAAATTCTCCACAGAATAGAGACATACGACGACCATAAGAACCAAGTCAACATCATCTTGATGCACGTAAGATAACGTATTTTCCTTTTCTAGAAAAAAACGAAGGATGTACACACTGGATGTAAATATTAAAAGCTGCATAAAGACCATACCAGTCAGTCTCAAACCGGCTTCCCTTCGGTGCAAGTTCGCCCTCCTTGGTGTCAAATGCCAACAATAAACATCCCACAACATGATATCGATAAAGGCCCAAAACTAATATCTTTGGAATTCCATTTTACATACACCCGGTGACCAATAAGTCAATGAAACAATAACCTCAAGGGGAAGGAAGCTACTCTCTAAAATAGACACATATTTTGGCCCGCATAATTTTGTGGTTTGTTGCAAAGAATGCAAAATTGGGTCTGGGCCCTCTGGGTGCAAGATTCGTGGAAGTCCCTTCTTTAAAGATGTGTATAGGTTTATTAGTAAAATTCCCTTGCCCTATTCAGCCTGCCTGGGCTAAATTTTCCACTTTGGTCCAGTCCAGGGGGGGGGGCTATTTTGGTACATTTGTGGTCATTTATGTCTGGATGCTGCTGTACATGTGTACAAAAGGTGGGACAAGCAGAATTTTCTTTTCCCATCTTGTCCCAGGCATTTTTTTCCAACAGGGATGTGCCGTTTTTCATGGTATCATTTCGCCTCTTTTTTCTAGCACTGGGTATTGAAAGAAAGCAATTTTTCTAGAGCCAGTTGTCAAATAGAGGCATTTTGTTAGAGCAGGCTGTTATGTCAATGTTGCTCAGTTAATTTTCACATTTTGGAGTATACTTTTCACCAATTATCCTAGAGCTCAGGCTATCATTTGGAGGGGAAAATTCTGGAACCAGGTGAAGAATTTTTTTTTGGTGGGCAGTGTGTTCTAGAGAAGCCCGTTATAATTGCAATTGGAATCTCTGTACCTGTGTACACCATGTGCCACACAGCATGTCAGATCCTATTGTCATATTGTTCTTTCTATTTTTTAGAGTGAGTCTATGCACCACAGATTTGTGGTGTGAAATAGCTCATGGCTCTCTGGATTATTGTTAATAAATTATTTTGGACTTTTTTAAAAGAACAATTACTTTTTGGTAGCATTTAGTAACAGAATCAAAACCATGTGTTAACAATATTCTCATGTGTTAACATCACTTAACAATATTCTGTTAGTAAATGCACAAAAATGGATGTTTAAGATTTCTGGATATTTCAAAGCTCCATGTCCAAAATTTGTTGTACAGTACACTCATTTTTTTAGAAAAACTAAGGTCCAGGGTTTGTAGGCAGTTTCTTAAATTTTAGAGCCATTTTGCTACCAAAAGTTTCTTATGTGTTTGTTAAATTGTTAATGCCGTAAGTTTAGAACCAATATATTTTTGTTAGAAGGCTTCCAAATTACTTAGTAAGGTCTCAAAACATATTCTATCATAATTCACACTCAAAAAATGCCAAAACATCCACTATTATTGTACAGTGTCAAAACATTTTTGAGTGACCTGGGAAAATTAAAGCTATAAATTAAGAATGTGAGAATAAATGGGTTCATCTTTCTAAGGGCAAAAGCGAAATCCTCCTTGGTGTAATATACAGACACCCAAATGGAAACATTGGCAACTTCAACGAAAACCTTGAAGTTACAATATCTGAAATTGATAAGCTAAAATATGATAAAATAATTATGCTAGGTGACATCAACATTGATCTACTAAAGTTCAACGAAGCAGGAAAAGCTCGACATAAGCAATACTTAGATATGATGCTTAGTCATGGTTATAATCCTGGTATAACCCTACCATCTCGTGTTAGTGACCACTCTGCTACACTCATCGACCACATATTTATGAAAAAAAGCATTCAATAAAACTTTAGAAACGAGAGTACTCACTGAAACTTTAGAAACAAGATCGAAACTAGAGCACTCACTAAAACTTTAGGAACTTTAGAAACTAGAGCACTCACATAAACTTTAGAAATGAGAATTCTGTCGACTGACATTTTAGAAGTTAAATATAATAACTAAGAACAACTTTAGAAAGAGGGGGGAAGCCGTATTTCAAACTTTAAACAGCATTTAAACTTTAGAACAACTGATTTTTGGCGAGATATGCACGCCATAATTGACAGTGTCGTAATCACGATTTTGTTATGAGGAAGGAGATGTTGTCATTGTCATACATGAGGTCATCCAATTATGTTAAGCCACCGCACCGGCAATCCCCCTTAATATTCATCAAAAAAATTTCTAATACCAGATAATACATGAACTATTTTCTATATTTTTGCCAGTGCTATCTGCTCTTGATCTCGTAGTGAAATCACATTCTTTCACCTTTCATGTGTTATTGTGTTATTGTTTTATTTTATACAGTATCTTCTTCCTTTTATTTTGGAAGCTTTTTTAGTTTTGTTCTCTCGAGCATTTGTATAACAAATTTCGAGGATTAATCAGTCTCAATATTTCTGCTCCATGCCAAAATGCATTTCCCGTTGTACTATCTTCCCGATGGCACGTACCCAGTACCCAAAATATACATAGTGCTACCCTCGCGCAAAAATGTAGCACTAATGCTACCATGTCATTCTTTGTTTACAACAGGCCAAGCAGCACTTCAAGATGATATCAAGTTCCTCGAGGGAAGAAAAGCAAATTTCTTGAATATGGCGAAAAAGCTTGACACAGCCCATTTCCCAAAGGTTGTGAAACTGAATGTAGGTGGTCAGTTGTTTGAGACAAGTGTTGGAACCTTGCAAAAAGATGCAGACAGCATGTTTGCTGCAATGTTCTCTGAGCGGTTTGAGCTGACAAAGCAGAGTGACAACACCTTCTTTATAGATCGGGATGGTACTCATTTCAGACACATACTCAACTACTTGAGAACAGGAAAAGTACCAAGGAGCGTCATCGATGATATTGGGGAAGAATTGCTGGAGGAAGCCGAGTTTTACAATCTGGAGGGTCTCGTTGACTCTCTGCCCAAAGATATCACTGTAAAAATCAACGTTCGTGGTAAAGTATTCATAGCAACAATGAAAACTTTGAAACGAGACAAAGAGAGTATTTTTTCAGAAATGCTGACAAAGAATGGAACTTCTGTTCCAAGAGTTGATGGGGCATATCGTTTTGACAGGGACAACTCATCATTCAATTTGATAGTTAAATTTTTGGAAGACGAGGAATTGGCAAGAGATGATGTTTTTAAGCATCGAAGACAACTTTACGAGGAATCTCAGTATTATGGTGTCAGCAGTCTTGAGAAGTATGTTCTCAGGTTTGGACATAATGAATCTGAAATACTGCCAGCATATGAAAAGCACTGGGATACTATTAGCGACTGGATTTCAGAGGACGGCGAATCTTTTCTTTGGTTGCTATATTCTGGCAAACGAGATGGCTGGTCCTCATCAAAGTTTCACTCTTTGTGCGACGGAAACGGTCCAACATTGGTGCTTATGGAATCAAGGAATGGTTGTGTTTTTGGTGGATACACAAACCTCTCATGGGGAGGAGACAGTGGTGCGTGTTTGATTTTTTCAACAGCTGTTATTTTCTTAAAATACGGCTACACTAGCAATGAAATCTTCAGAAATGATTGCGTTGCGCGTGCGAGCCAAAAATTCCACATGCAGAATCCCTGCAATGAAATGCAACACCTTCTGAAGAATTGCAGAAATATTTTGAAATATTTTTGCCACGCTGAAATTTTTAAATTTTAGCCAATGAGAATGCACCACTGAAATGAGGCACAATTCATACTAAGGCACCTACAAAACGAGACAACACATTATGAGTGACGTCATAATTCTTGTGCGAATGGTGTTGCTGTCGCATGATTCGTACCTGGCATATAGCCATTAGCCACCCCAGCCGCACAAGAAACGCGATAATTTGTAAAAAATTGCATTGCCATCGCAAATAAAAAATTGTTCGTTCAGCAGTGTCTTTATAGCGGTCAAGTAAAAAGACATTTCCATTGGAAACCCCTGGCTATAACAAGAGATAAACTTGCGGAAAAAACTTGTTGGCATTTTATCGAGGCTCAACATTTGGTGCGATATTTTATGAACCACTTGTGGCTAGTTATAAAAATTACACTGAAAGTAAAATCACCTGGACATGATGAACTTGACAATGTTACTGCTATTATTTTTCGTAAGTCCTCATACTTAGTTTGCCAAAATGCCTTTGCCTATTTACAGCCAATACCAATCTCGTCCCAGAGTCAGTTCGTTGCTCTACCTCTACTCTGGGATGCGAGTGGCCGTTCTGCAATTTGATTGGTTATTCCAAAACAGTAGATAACATAAATTATTTCTCGAAAATTTTGTAATTATTCTAATAGCAAAAATATAATCTAGTCACTAAGCAACAACCATTACAATGTTACTTTGTTGTTTTGGAATCGGGGTAATCCATAATGGCTGAATCCGCCCTTATTTTGGGCGAATTTGTGCAATAATGTGTACCATAGTGTTCACTCGGCTTCGTGATTATCGTATGACGTAAGAACACCCTGGGAACGAGGTTGAGCCAATACAGAACATGGGCTGTAGGAAAATATCTGTTTGCATAGTATTGCCTAGGCCCATCGGTTTCGTCTGGATTGAGTGACGGAACCATCTCAGTCACTCAATCAAATAACTACAAGGCTTCTAACTTGGGTTTAATCTCAACTGCAAGCCATTTTGAAAGTAGCCATAACGGTTGAATGAGACTTTGAACCACGTGTTTCGAGGCATTGATCAATCCGTTATGGTCCAATTCGAAATGACTAGCAGTAGAGACTTTGCAGTTATTGTATTGACTGATGGCTTGATTAATTTTCATTTTAATTTTAAATTCTTTAGACACAAAATCCCTTCAACTTACAAATGCTATACTAAATAAGAAAATAAATATCATAGTTATATCAAGTACATTATATACATTTAAAGATAAAATTGTGTACTGTAGCCTAGCTACATAACAACTGCTCTTCCAGGGAGCCGTGTTAGGGTCGTGTTTCAAGTTGACTTTTAGCTCTGAAAATAAAGTGTCAGTTGCTTTTTGAATCCACTAAGTGCAGGGAGCTCTCTGATATTAATGGGAATATCGTTCCAAGCTTTAAGAGCCGAGTAAAGCTTTTCTTGACATTGTCGAAAGTCGATGGGCAGATTAGCGTCTGCCGGGTCAACCGTAAGTGGCTACAAAATAACAGGAAGCCGGTCAGAAAACATCGCGGCTAATTTAATCTTAACCCAAATCCATATGGGGGGGGGGGGAATCCACCCCCCCATCAAGGTTTTTTTGCCGCGTTTTTAAACGGCATCAGCTATGTCCCCCCAGTCTCCCTGACTTTTACTAATTATCTATTAGCTACATTTTGGTGAAAACATATTTGAACAATAGAACTCACAGGTCACGTGACATGCCCATATTTGGAAGCAGGTAACAGCAAAATCGTTGTTTTCGATGATTTCAGTGGCAAAATGTGCTTAAATTATGAAGTATTATATCTCAAACGAATCAGAAAACAAAGAAATTTAATTTGATACCGGAATTTCTGGAATTTGATGACGTCAGCATTTTTTATTATGACGTCATTTTGGCAGCCATTTTGGGCTAATTAGCAAATTTTTCAAATATTTTCCACCTTTTTCCAGTAAAAACACTCCAGTGATGCATTTGTGATAGATTATCACCATTTCGACGCTTCTTTTTGTCTATTTTTACATGGAACAAATTTATAACATAAATTACGTCATCAGAATTGAATAATTTCTACCAAAATATCATTTGAAAATCGCTATTTACAATAAAACAACATTTTTCAGCAAGTATTTTGACAAACTAGACCAAAAACCGCATACAGTTCCTTAAAAATCTTCGTTAAACTCAAATTTAACTTGAGAACCTGATTTTGGCCAATTCTCAACTTTATGACGGCACTGTGACGTCATAGGGCGTGGCAACCACACCCAAATTGTGCTACATGTTGCAAATTACTTGCTCTATGACTGTGCCAAGTTATACCGAATTCTGGTTAGTCTAAGGCTGTTTTCAGAGTGGGGGGAGGGGGTGGAAAGCACTCCTCCCATAAATGGTAGCTTGAAAAAAGCCCATATGGATTTTAATAACCCCAACCTATGACCACAATATTTTTCAAGAAGCAATCCACGCGTCTCCTACCGCACATGGTCTGTCGTCGTGGACCAACCTTCGCCTAAAACATTAAAAAATCGGACCAACTTGGATTCGAACTATCCGAAATTTGTAATGGACCGACTTTTTCCCCAAAAATAAAAAATTTGCACTGACTCAGACAATATTGAGGGGGTGTCTCACCCCCCACACCCCCTAATGTGCGCCGCCGGTCACACCCTGTACA
Organism: Aurelia aurita; assembly: GCA_004194415.1. Taxonomy (NCBI): domain Eukaryota; kingdom Metazoa; phylum Cnidaria; class Scyphozoa; order Semaeostomeae; family Ulmaridae; genus Aurelia; species Aurelia aurita. Next base: position 3,142,085 of record REGM01000030.1, read on the forward strand.
TATTTGTTTTAATTTCAGCTGACGATACGGCTGGCTTCTTATTCAGTTTGGCAAGCAACGAAATGAAAGAACCAATGAAATTCCCGTTTACAAAATATGGAGGGACGTACTGTGATGCTTTGAAGGGTCCTACATTCTACAATCATCTCAACAACAAATTCATACTTAAAGTACCGGATGCGCCCAACAGGTTTAAATGCACATATGACCACAGAAAAGAGTGCTGTGAATTTCCTGAATCAGTGCCAAATAACAACACATTCCTTGCTGGACAAAGATGTTTCTTGCTCAGAAATCTTGAGGTGTTTCAGATCGACTTGATTTGAACCAATGGAAATTGCTCACAAGGACAGGGATGTGCCACGGAGGCTGCAAGAACCCTACCTAAAAATATGAGTATGTGATGAAACGTTACCCACAAATGTAAGCATGAGACGGAAATGGCACGAAAGCAACTAAATTTTGCTATAATTAACCCAAAAATATACCAGGTGTCCCAAAAAAAAGGTAACAGATTTTATCAGGGTTTGCGGCAAAACTTTGGGTCGAATCAATCCCTAATAATTTTTGAAGTACTCCTGGATACCTGGATAGTTAAAGGAATTGAGTCCATATAAATACATGAGCGTATACGCTATCCTGAATTTTTGCTGACAAACTGCTGATGGCCTTTTGTTATCGCACAATAGCGGTAACGTCAATAGCAGCGAGAAACAAACACTTCTTAAGTCTTCCATTATTCTCAGGAATTTCTTTGGTTTAATTTCAATAGCGATAAAATGACAACTTTTGTTTGACGATTGAAAAGAAGTTGATATTGGTCATGAGTGGGCTATTTATGCGGACTCAATGCCTTTAACTTGAAGATAAACACCTTGTTTGTTGATATTGGTGCATTGAGAGTTGGAATATTAATCTTGAAAGTCCAAATTTGCATCCACCTCCAAACCAGAGCTTTCGGGTTTTGGCATAAACTTCAAACGCGATGGTCGGGGGAATCTCCTCAATCATAGACATAAGCGTAGTAAATTTGGACAAGGACCCGTGCTTAGGTACACATTTGAATAGAAATGTAAAACCTGAAAATTGTAAAACATAGAAATGAATATATTCACCAAGGAATAGCTTTCTTCAGTCAAAATTCACTTACAAAAGTACGCCAAGCCAAGCACGGGTGGGCATTTCTATGTTCCCTTGAGCATATACGATTGCTTATTTCGTAATAATTGCGAGAGAAATGATTCAAAATGTATTTCAATCAAGCAATGAAGATTGCAAGATATCAGTTATGTATCAACGCCCAAGGGAATGATTTCGCTGATGAATAACTTTTATTAGGCAGATGTAATGTCAAATGTTTGTAGACTGAAGAAAGATGTCTCTTTGGGACTAAATGGTACTAAATTCGTGAATCTTATTGTCAAGTTCAGTTTCGAATTTCTATTGAAATGTGTTCCTAAGCACGAGTTTCTTGCTCGAAATTTGCTATGATTCAGGAGATTCCACAACACAGCATGTTAAAAGCTTAGGCCAAAGGCCAAAACCCAAAAGCTCTGGTTTGGAGATGGAGACAAATTTGGACTTTCAAGATTAATGTTCCAACTCTCAATGCACCAATATCAACAAACAAGGTATTTATCTTCAAGTTAACTATCGAGGAGTACTTAACAAATTAATAGGGATTGATTCGACCTAAATTCTTATCGCTAGCTCCGATAAAATCCGTTACCTTTTTGTTGGGACACCCGGTATTATAATTGCCTAACTGAGACTAAATTTGCCAACCGTATAGAAATCTTCAAAATGATATCGGTATGCCAAAAACAACGTGTCAGACCTAATTATCTAATTCCTGTGTTTCAAGCTCTCATTCTGAAATCTGAAAACCACTCACTAGTTTTTTGTGGAAAGGAATCCCTCGGAGCAACTAACAAGAACAAATATTCGACACTCGTATCAGCATATGTTTCAAAGACAAAGATATTACAAGTCAAATTTGCGAGTAAAAGGATTCAAAATGATATCCAATTAGAGTTTCTAGCAACTTGCCTGCAGGAACGCCCAAAGCTCCTGTCCTAGCATCTGTGTAAAGCAACGACGAAAGAGTCTTGTCCTTGGATCAAGTAAAATACCTCATTAGGATTTCTGAATCGTTACGAATCGTTACATATGCTTTGCAAGCGCTTCGCCAATTCTTTCGCATTTGCTGATCGATCATCGACTGACCAGTTTTACTAGTTTTTGTTGTCGAGTAGGCAACCAAATTTTAGAAGTTTATTGCGGTAAATCTATCCAAGCTTTTGCCTTCAAATTTGGCATGAATTTCCTTGAAAATATAGTGTCATTGTCAAAAAAGTTTGATCAAAATCTTTAGATTAGCAGAATGTCTTGAAGTCCGTCTGACCGATCTCTTTCCCATAGCTCCTGGATCCGCAAATCCAACATTCCTTTACGGAATGTTGGAATTTTGGATCCTGGAACTGTGGGAAAGGGATCGATCAGATGAACTTCAGAAATTGACTTGAGGCAAGTTTACAGAGTTTAATGAAGTTTAATGAAGTTCTCCTAAAACCTATAAAGTATTTTAAAATGAGCTTTTTCCAAACCTTAGGAAATGATTTCGCTTAAGATATATTTCGATTGCCAAGAATGTCGTTGATACTATGCTTTTTTACAGAATTTTGATAGACCGATTGGCTCCCGAGTAATTAATAAATTTCTAGAGATTCCTGAAAACCGGCTTTCCATGCTCATTAGAGCGGAAAACAGAGTTACCTTAATACGGGGTATTGCAGGGTTTATTCGTAAAGATTTTTCTGATACACAATTACTCTAAAGATGGCGGCGAGGAACTTTCTACCAAGATGCATTGCATTCTTTAATCGAATTCCTGTAGAATCGTTAAAGATTCTTAATTAGAACGCAATGCATCTTCGTAAAAAGCTCCGCGCTGCCATCTTTAGCGTAATAGACCATTTCGCAAAAGAGAAAAGAGACTGAGGAGAGCGCAATCAATTCCGACAGCCTTAGTAACAGTTGGAAATCTGGGGAATCTATTACAATCTTTCTTGCCAAGCGTTTGTTTACATACTCGACTTCTCGACAAGCATAGCATAGCATAAATGAGCTTTGCATAAACCATCGATGATGCACTCGAAAGGATATACAAGATTTCACGGCATCAATTTCATTCCATTTCATTTTGATTTATTTTAACAGGGTTAAATACATTCAGTAAAGTTTAGATAACTGATTTACAATGTGCCCTGCTTAAAAACAAACTAACCTAATACATTGCTAATATAAGTCAACNATTTCGTAGTAAAGCTAAGGAAGGTAATTTTGTATTTCGTACTTGATATGCTGGACTGTTTTTTGTTGAATATGAATTTATTTTATTTATCTCTATTCGTTCCTTGGATTGATTTGCAACGATGGGTAGCAATTTTCTATGCAAAGTTTACAAAACGTTCCACCTATTTTGTACTAATTCTAGCCACGTTTAAGAAACAAAATATAACTAAAAGGGCGTAGCCCTCATTCTCCGAGCGTCTGTAGGGCGAGGTCACTAAAAACTTTCTGGGGGCTTCGCCCCCAGACCCCCTCACTTTCCAGACCCCCTCATTTTGATGGTTGTATTCTTCAAAATGCAATCTATCAAACTTTTAAGATTGTGAAATTCAGCTTCACCGAGAAGTTCATCGCCACACTCTTCGATAATTCTTCTTGGTAATCCTCCCATTCTGAGATAGTTCAAGACATGTCGAAAATTTGTTCCATCACGATTGATGAAATATGCGCCATCTTTTTGCTTCAGTGGCTCAAATCTTCCTGAAAACATTGCAGCTAACATGCTGTCTGGTTCTCTCTGCAAGTTAGTGACACTTGTTTCAAAAAGGTGCCCACCAACGTTAAGCTTTATGACATCAGAGAAGTGGACATCTTTCAGCCGCTGAGCCATTTTCAAGAATTTATCCTTTTTTCTTCCAAGAAATAAAGATCTTCTTTTAAGGCTTTTTGTCCTTGCTCCAGTTGCTCTCTAGCTTTTTCAAGGGCTTTGTTGCATTCCTTGGCATGACCATCCGACGTCATTGGTTCAACCTGACTGGAATCAGCAATATCAACGGAATCTTCATTATCTTCTTTAGACAAAGACAGTGCTTTAGCCAGGTTTTTAAGTCCATAAAAGTTGGCGTCTTCAATGAGTTCATCTGCATTTTCTTTCATTCGCAATGAAACTCTATTCGTTCCAGCCAACGTTTGTGGAGTGCAGCGGATAACAAAATGCACCGTGCACATTGTGATAAAAGAATGAGATTTGGCAGACATAGACACTTTGCCACGCTGAAAAAGATGAGAGTTGGACCCATTCTGAAAATTGTCCCCATCCCCTATTTTTAGACGGGGGTACTGGTGTCCAGTCCCCATAGGAAGATATAACTTTATCTGTCGTCTAGAGAAAGATATTAAGACGAAATTTGGTAGATTTAGACAATTTGATGTACCGAACAAGATCAGAATTTGAAAATTCTGAAATATGCCCCAATTCTGCTTTTGTGCGGGGGTACTAGTGCCCAGTTCCCCCTTTATGGATACCGTTTTATTTTGGGTATGAAAAAAGATATTAACGCAAAATTTGATAGATATAGACAATTTGATGCACTGAACAGGATTAGAGTTGGAAAGATTCTGAAATATGCCCCCAATTCTGCTTTTAGACGGGGGTACTAGTGCCCAGTGCCCCCTTTATGGATAACGTTTTATTTTTGTATGAAAAAAGATATTAAGACGAAATTTGGTAGATTTAGACAATTTGATGCACTGAACAGGATTAGAGTTGGAAAGATTCTGAAATATTCCCTCAATTCTGCTTTTGTGCGGGGGTACTAGTGCCCAGTTCCCCCTTTATGGATACCGTTTTATTTTGGGTATGAAAAAAGATATTAACACAAAATTTGATAGATATAGACAATTTGATGCACTGAACAGGATTAGAGTTGGAAAGATTCTGAAATATGCCCCCAATTCTACTTTTAGACGGGGTACTAGTGCCCAGTATGCCCCCAAATTTATTTTTAGACGGGGGTACTAGTGCCAAGTCTTCCTTTACGGATACCATTTTATTTTTCGGATGGAAAAAGATATAAACACCAAATTGGTTTAGACACAACAGTATTCATAAACAAGGAACAAAAACTTGAGAGCAGTCTGTATGTGAAGCCCACAGACATTTCCTCCTTGCTACACAAAAAATCATTCCACCCAGAAGCTTGCAAACAAAGCGTGATACAGTGGCGAAGCTGAGTGGAAACAGTAGGTCATGCTCCCTGCACCGAAGGCGCAGAAAGGAAGCGCCGGAAAATTTTTTGGGCCACGCCCTTTACATTGCCTGGGAACGCCCTTTAAAAAATGATTGTACACCGCCCATTGCTGTAGGGATCAAATATACACTTGTAAAATGAGGGAAAACTCTAATTTTCACAAATTCTAGGCCAAGAATTCTTTTCAAAATGTTACTTCAAATCTGACGTTTGAGAAAAATGTTTTTCAAAAGAAACAATTGCATAAGATCTGAAACTCTAACACAATGCCTACTAAATCTGTCATAAACATTGTTTATTATAGATTTAGCAGGCTTTGTGTTAGAGTTTCAGATTTTATGCATCATTTTAGTTCAGATCTTATGCATCAGGCATATTTAGTTCTCAATGAAAGCTCAATGAGTTAAACCCCATGTCACGGGAATGCCCATTGCTTGAGTTTTCCTTTGCAGAAGGAACCCCACCAGCTCATTGGCAACAGTTAAACTGGGGGCAATCAAACTGCATTAAAATTGATCTTGCAAGAAGATTAGCTGTTGTGGGAGGAAGTTCTTCTGGTCAGCAATAAATTATGATAATACTGCACAAACAGGAAAGTTCTCATGGAAAGTTCTTTGTAGAAGCAATCAGGAAAGTCAACAAAGACATCATTCTCATGGAATTAGCAACAATAGATTAAACTGGGAGTTCTCTTGGAAAGTTCCTTTAACCAGTAACAAATTATGATAAACAATCAGGAAAGTTCTCTTGAAATTTCTTTTACCAGTAACAAATTATGATAATACTGCACAATCAGGAAAGTTCTCTTGGAAAGTTCTTTTACCAGTAATAAATTGAAGCAATTGAATAATGATCTGATTGAATGAATAGATATGATTGGTCAGTTAAGTTCCCTTAACCAGTAACAAATTATGATAATACTGCACAATCAGGAAAGTTCTGTTTAGAATTTCCTTGACAATGGCAGTGATTGCAGGTGCAGATCTATCTTGACTCACATTGACAAATTTTAAAAACCTTTCAACTATTTCTCCATTTCTGTCAAGGCGAATAATTGCACTCAGTTGTTCCTTTGTTGACACATCTGTTGTTTCATCAACCTAGATAGTAAGGAAGGTGCATTCTTGGATTTCCTTGTAAATTTGATCCTGAATTATCATATCTATGCATTCAATCAGATCATTTTGAATATTTGGAGAAACACCTGTAAAAACACCTCCTCCAAGGGTCTTTTCAGAGGCCCTAAATGGAAGTTCCTGTTTAGCTACATAAAGGACAGCTTCAGGCAGAGTTTTTAACATCTCCCTGTTCTGCCTCACCTCTTCATTATGACGTTCAGTCTTATTTCTTCTGGCTCTCGAAAACAAAACATCAACCCTCTCTGAAACATCGAAGGTTTCCCACATCTTGTAGAATGTAGGCCTATATGAGACCTGGCTCTCTCGTGTTTTTGGCAGTCAGAGAGGAAACCTTGCATGTTAATGTAGACTGTTTCAGCCCATGTTTGAGAAGCTCGAAGAGGTGGAAATAGCAAACATGGCCAACAGAAAAGGCGTTTCATACCTTCGCTCCCACACAGCCAATCTTTTTTGTGTACCAGACTTCTTGGAACGACCTGTTTTTCGTCTTCAGAACAAGCATCGGAGTTGGCTTTTGGTTGACAATCACCTTCTGCTCGCTGACATGTCTTGCTGCAAAAGACTTCCTCAATAGCTGGGAGACAATGTCTCCCTCAGGAAGAACTTCAAATGAATCTTCGTACTCCATAGTAATCAAACTTTCTCCGAATGGAAACGTGATTATAACTTGTACTGTGCCTTGGCCCGTTCATGTCGCAGTGAAATCAGAAGGCAAAATCTATTTCCTTTCCGTCAACATTTCTCAACAACAACAACAGTCCTACTTTTGAAAATTGGCATGACTAAAGGGTTGAAAACTGGCGCAATAGCGGCGCAATAGGCATGCGTAAGATCGGATTCAGCCAATCAAATCGCGCTAGGTTTATTATTATGATGACCCAGCTCATGCCATCTCAGGATGAGCATGATGTAACATAGGGTACCAGTACGGAAAACAGCGAAATCGTACTAGCATGGATTATTATCTGCAGCGAAAGCAACAGAATTAGTATAGAAACCCTATGATATGTCGTGCTTCTCCAAACCGAGCATGAGTTAACACAGGGGACCAAGGTATCAAACTGCGGGAAGTGGTAGGTTATGATGTGATCGTCATATGACATCGATGTGAACGATTTTTAAAGACATTTTTTGTAAAAAGTTTTTTTTTTGTATAACAAAAATACTCATATCTCTGAAAATTGTTGGTCATGCTGAGCATGACCAGCATGACCGCTAGCTTCGCCACTGAATATACAGCCAAGAGCTTAGATATCCACGCATGACAACTAACAACGAAACCCTGGCAACCAAATTAGAGCAACTAAAAATTAACCACATCAAAAGAGGTTACTCTATCCAGGAAATAAACCAACAATTCCAAAAGGTAAAACAACTTTCACAAACAGATGCCCTTTTTGGGAACTCAAAACAAAACAAAAACAGGGGAGAATCCTCCCCTTCATAATACCTTTTGACAAAAACACCTCGCAAATCAACAAAATACTACAAAAACACTGGGAAACAATCCATGGAAACAAAAACCTGGAAACAATCTGGCTTAATCAACCTTTCCTGGCACTGCAAAGAAATAAGAACATTGGGGACATACTCGTACACACAGACTTGAAGAAGGAATGAGAGGTACGATACATTTGATCTTTTAGTCACACATGAGATACAAGGTGATCTTGGCCAAGGTTGCTAAGGATAAGCAAATTAGAAATTGGAAATAATGACATAAATAACCAATCAATTAAGAAACTAAATAACAACAGATGCAATAGTGGACCAGGACGCTGGTCTGCTGGGGCACCTGCACCAAAAAAACATTCCGATTTAATTGCTCCGAAATGTAAAACCTTTTGGTGTAGGAATTCGTTGACAATTTGTATATATAAACTCTGTATCCATATTTATCACATGTTAATATGTCGGGGTTAAACTAAAACTAAATCCCACCCTTGTACTTGTAAAAATAAGAGGACGCTAACAACAATAACAGCCATTGTATTACATGAAGTAATACGCGATTATGTTACGTGAAGTAATTTGGATAAAACGTGAGTTGTTGAATGTCAAAAGTATCATTTTAAGTTTTTTCCTTTTATCAATAATGCAGGGTCGAAGCTACAATTTGAAACCCTCCCAGTCAATATCTAAGCACTGGAAGTAATGATAATTCTTAGTTAAAGATAAGAAACTAAAAGTTACAGTGGAGATTTATTCCTAAATATGAAGGGATTAATGATAATCACTCGACCTTCAAGATGAAATGATTGAGTGTTAATCCACCTGTGGGGTGTCAACTTTCCCAACTTTGCTGCCTTGTTTCAATCTATTGACATTAGTACTTAGTCACATGCTGCATGTTGGAAATGGCCTTGACCCCATTTATTTTGTGGTCTGATCAACATTGAAGTCACGTTTTAAAGAACCTTCACTAAAAGCCAGCTTTCTCGGAACTGAAAAGTCCTCTAGTAGTAGGTACTAAGTTTCTATTTAGAACCCGCATGACCAATCAAATGATGAGAAATTTGGCACAGTGGGAGATAATGCATGTAGCTACCAAAGTGTGTCTGTGTTTTTTTGATGATCAGCTGGTCTGGATTTTAGACCGAACAAAGCTACCAGGAGGGCTAAAAAACTTAATCCAATTATTGCGGAAGCTATAGCTTACGAATTGGATACTATATCAAAATTCTCAGACACACTTTGGTAAACAAGGAAACGATCTATCGGCTTAAGTTATTTTCATGATTCTACGGTGTTGCTGGGGGTTCTAAATAGCCTTTGAAGGAAGGGTATTTTAAAATCATGATAACTTTGATAAATGATTTACTGACGCTTTTTTCAACTGGATTTCCACATGGGGGTATTCCTAATTAAATTACGCATCGAATGATGTATGGGTTCGCTATCATCCACGCACAATACGGTCCCTCGGAGGAAAAAACTGAAATTACTGCCGTGAGGGTGGGCAGTAACCTTAACAGAAAGATGATTTGAAATGGTTACCTTCGTTGACAAGATTACCGAGAATTTATTCGTGTCCCTCTTGTAAAACCGGCCTGAGCGAGGGGCACGACAATACCCTTTAACAACAACGAAACAACATATCAATCAATTTCACAAATACGAATAAACATGCAACAGTCTGACATATTGATTAAAACTAGTCCTATAAAACATACCGAAAACATGCTAGCCGCGGTTCGCTGCGCAAATACTACATCACAGGGGCTTGCTTGGGCGGCTCGAAGATGGCGAATAACTCACACCTATCTTTTATTTACCGTACTAGTACCCCTGTTTAACGATAGCATCGGGGGCGTGCTTCAAATTTTAACTGTAATCTTATTTACTACATCAAATTTTATATTCTTCAATTAAAAAATCGCAGGGAATCAACCAATAATATTCATAAAACATTTGGGGTTCTGAAAGTCAAAGATCAATTTGAAACTAAAATCCTAAAAATTATGCACCAAGTAAAATTCAATACAAATTCCCTTCCTCTAATCTTCCAGAGCTATTTTGAGACAAATGAAGGTAAACATAAATATATAACTAGGCAGAATACGGATTTTAGAATTGATAAAGCAAAGAGACGCTGGGGAAATTTCACGATTAAAAACATAGGTGCCATATTATGGAACAACTTACCTAAGCTTCTCAAAACCATTTCTTCTCAAAAACATTTTGTCAAAAAACTAAAAATAAATATTCTGTCTAAATATTAAAAATTTATCACATGTAAAATTATAAAATCACAATATTCGCCTATCTGCATCTTAATATTTTCATAGCTTATTTCCTTGTATCTTAGTTTTGTATCCCTTATAGACCGGGTGTCCCAATAAAAAGTACTCCCGTTTAAAAAATCACCAATACTCGATTATCAAACTAATTACAAAATTTTCTTTTTAATCTCTTTTGTTAATGATCCAAATATATGTAAAGATAATAAAATGTTTGTTTTCAATACTTAAAGGTATAAAATGACTGGCTGAAAAACCTTATTCTCAGCTATACTCTTTAAGCAATATCTTAAATCTTGCTTAGGAGCCATTATTTGGAGATTTTTCATTGTCCTTCAAGTCTACAATGATAGTTTGCGTTTCTCTCTGACATTTATAACCAAACTAGAAGCTTGATTTACAAAGAGTAATTAATCTGGTAATCAATAGTGCTCTTTTACAGTATGCTTCAAAACCAGGCAGCCCTAAAAGAGCTAATTTTGCTAATTTTAAAACCAATCACAAGATCAGCTATACCTGGGAAAATAAGTTGGTCTTTGATCTGCTTACCAAAAAAAGAAATTTAAAGACCGACCATGTAGTCACATTTTGGTGATTTTTCAAACAGGAGCGCTTTTTTGTTGGGACACCTGGTACTATTTTGTACTTTGTTCTGTCTTTTAAGCGGCCCAGGCTAGATAAGCATTTGCTCTTCCTGGGTCGCATAAGATTCCCTTTATTAGGTTGGAATTCTTATGAAAAAATTTTGACTTGACTATACATAACAAATTTCGTGTTAATATCTTTTCCATACAAACAATAAAACAGTCTCAATAAAGGGGACACTGGGCACTAGTACTCCCGTCTAAAAGCGAATTATTCAAACTCTAATCTTGTTTAGTGCATCAAATTGTCTATATCCACCAAATTTTGTCTTAATATCTTTTTTCATACAAAAATAAAACGGTATCCATAAAGGGGGAACTGGGCACTAGTACCCCCGTCTAAAAGCAGAATTGAGGGAATATTTCAGAATTTTTCAAACTCTAATCTTGTTCAGTGCATCAAATTGTCTAAATCTACCAAATTTCGTCTTAATATCTTTTTTCATACAAAAATAAAACGGTATCCATAAAGGGGGAACTGGGCACTAGTACCCCCGTCTAAAAGCAGAATTGAGGGAATATTTCAGAATTTTTCAAACTCTAATCTTGTTCAGTGCATCAAATTGTCTA
>REGM01000030.1:3153961-3189421 GCA_004194415.1 Aurelia aurita
ATCATTATGTGTAGTATAATGAAAAGAAGGGAAGGAAGAAAGGAAAGAAATAAAAAGACAGAAATTGTGAAGTTGCTTGGGTTCTCGGGTTCTTGGGTTGACAGAACAAAATCATTATTATCATTATGTGTAGTATAATGAAAAGAAGGGAAGGAAGAAAGGAAAGAAATAAAAAGACAGAAATTGTGAAGTTGCTTGGGTTCTCGGGTTCTTGGGTTGACAGAACAAAATCATTATTATCATTATGTGTAGTATAATGAAAAGAAGGGAAGGAAGAAAGGAAAGAAATAAAAAGACAGAAATTGTGAAGTTGCTTGGGTTCTCGGGTTCTTGGGTTGACAGAACAAAATCATTATTATCATTATGTGTAGTATAATGAAAAGAAGGGAAGGAAGAAAGGAAAGAAATAAAAAGACAGAAATTGTGAAGTTGCTTGGGTTCTCGGGTTCTTGGGTTGACAGAACAAAATCATTATTATCATTATGTGTAGTATAATGAAAAGAAGGGAAGGAAGAAAGGAAAGAAATAAAAAGACAGAAATTGTGAAGTTGCTTGGGTTCTCGGGTTCTTGGGTTGACAGAACAAAATCATTATTATCATTATGTGTAGTATAATGAAAAGAAGGGAAGGAAGAAAGGAAAGAAATAAAAAGACAGAAATTGTGAAGTTGCTTGGGTTCTCGGGTTCTTGGGTTGACAGAACAAAATCATTATTATCATTATGTGTAGTATAATGAAAAGAAGGGAAGGAAGAAAGGAAAGAAATAAAAAGACAGAAATTGTGAAGTTGCTTGGGTTCTCGGGTTCTTGGGTTGACAGAACAAAATCATTATTATCATTATGTGTAGTATAATGAAAAGAAGGGAAGGAAGAAAGGAAAGAAATAAAAAGACAGAAATTGTGAAGTTGCTTGGGTTCTCGGGTTCTTGGGTTGACAGAACAAAATCATTATTATCATTATGTGTAGTATAATGAAAAGAAGGGAAGGAAGAAAGGAAAGAAATAAAAAGACAGAAATTGTGAAGTTGCTTGGGTTCTCGGGTTCTTGGGTTGACAGAACAAAATCATTATTATCATTATGTGTAGTATAATGAAAAGAAGGGAAGGAAGAAAGGAAAGAAATAAAAAGACAGAAATTGTGAAGTTGCTTGGGTTCTCGGGTTCTTGGGTTGACAGAACAAAATCATTATTATCATTATGTGTAGTATAATGAAAAGAAGGGAAGGAAGAAAGGAAAGAAATAAAAAGACAGAAATTGTGAAGTTGCTTGGGTTCTTGGGTTCTTGGGTTGACAGAATAAAATCATTATTATCATTATATGTAGTATAATGAAAAGAAGGGAAGGAAGAAAGGAAAGAAATAAAAAGCCAGAAATTGTGAAGTTGCTCGGGTTCTCGGGTTGACAGAACTAAAAGCCTTATTATCACCATGTGTAGTTGCCGTACATATGCTACATAGTTGAAAGGAAGGAAATAAAAAAGATAGAGATTTTGAATTTGCTCGGGTTCTCGGGTTCCCTGGTTGAATTGGATTGACAACAACAACCACATGAAAAACTTAGTTTAGATTGATTTTAGATTGGCAAAAAGTGAAGGGGGATAGGGGAATGGACGCCGTAACGCAGATTACGTTGCAATATTGTGAATCTGGTTGTAATGTCGTGATTTCTCGTATCGTAAGCAGATGGTAAGTGCACATTCCATTTAAACTCAGTTATTGATGCAAAATTTTGAGGCACCATGCATGTACCTGGGGGGGTTCTGATATTGTCTTGTCGAATCACGTTTTATTTTACTTTAGCCCGCTAGAACCGTGCCTATAGAACCCGGGGGCTGGGCTACTAGGCTAATTGTTTACCTCTGTCCACTTTGCTACCTATTTCACTTCATTGCTCGTGAATATGTTTCATCCAGAACAGACGTTTATACGTTAACAAACAGGCATAGGCAACTTAACATTGCCTTCTCTTGCCTTATACATGGACATGGTCAAAGGTCAAGCATGAATTACATGGTCAAGCAAGGGCAAGAGATTCCTACTGGATTCCAAGCCCCAACCACGTTCGCGCTTCCAAATGTTGAACCCAATGTTCAGTGAAAAGTTCAGTTGTTTGGCCACCCCCTACTCAACAACGCTGAACAAGACTGAATATGACTCTAAATTGTAAAAAGTTAAGTCGTTTGGCCAGGGCTTTACTGTAGCGGAGTTTTTATGGCTAATTTTTTTCGGAGATGTAGGACATGAAAATCTCAAACCTCTACGATTTTGTTTTGAAAACCCATTTTGTTGTCGTCGCTTTAGATTATCGATGGAAGAATTGCCAACGAACTGCTATTGAAAAGTCCGCTTTTATTGAGACGATCCCTAAATGTGTGTGGAGGTCTCTTAAGAAACTGAAAAAGGTTATGCCACAAAAGCAATTAAATAATGTATACTGGATCCTTACAGAAAGTCATTTGTGCTATGCAAATGTTGTTTAGGGAAGCATTCCTAGTTCCAAAAAGATCTCCTGTTTCTGTGCTTTTCTTTGGTCCCTTAACAAAGTAAGTACATGGCACTTCAGGTCCATTTCCTCCTTTGTTTTTCTATTTTTCAACAAGCAAAAAATGGGATAAATTTATAGAAGGACATGCCCTTATGTGCGAGTCGATTTGGAAAAATAAAAACTGTTATTTTGTTATATTTTCAGTTATAAAGGGATGGCCTTACAGTAAGGGATCTTACATATTAACATGTCAAGAACTCTCAAGATTTGTTCACTTTGTGGTAAGATTTCTTGAGCCATATATGTAACACTGTACATTTTTTAAACAAGAATTCCTAAGAAACTAAAAAAAGCCTTAAGAATTCTTTAGCAGGAAAACTTTGTTATTGTGCACAAGGCCTGTATTGTATATCCTCGTCTATACGGTAGCCAAAAAGCAAAGTATTTTTGCAATTTTTCAAATCAATCCTCAGTAATCTAGGAACTACAGATTTTCAAATCACTTAACATCTTTTTTGGCACACCTGGTATTCAAAGAACTTTACTCGTAGGCTGAAATTTGAACACAGAATCAACTTTACATCAAGAAGAAGTCTTCCTTCAACTATCAACTATCTGTAACAATTCATCAATCTCACCAAAAGATCAATTTTGTTTGCAATTAAGATTTCTGAATAAGTACAGTAAGTTGATGACAAATTCCTTTAGTAATGGAACCAGTTGCTAGACTTTCATGTGAAAGTGGTCACAACAAATCGTCAGATAAGATTCAAAAGAGACAAGAGACTTATATAAATACAGTGTGCTGTATTGAAATTAGCCAGTCTGAGAGCCGATTAAAATTTTCTCTTCATCAATTGAAAAGACGCAAAGAATAAACAAATTCTTTCTGTCAGAAGTGTTTTTAGTCACCAGTGTTAGATGAAGATGATTTAGCAAAAGGTTTCTGTAATACTAAACTCAATTTTCGAGTTATGTACCATGTGACAACTTTTCAAAGTTGACGATTGAAGTCTTGCAGGCCTTGTTCGCATGAACATGGTTTTCCTGCCTGAGAATTCTTGAGAATTCTTAAGAATTTCTTTAGCTTCTTAAGATGTCTTGTTTAAAAAAATTTACGGTCGTTCATATGACTAAAAAATTCTTATCTAAATGTGAAGAATTCTTGTAAATTCTCAAGAATTCTTGGTTCCATCTACAGTTAAATACAGTGTTTCCTTGCTGAAGGAAGTCTGAAGGTTCTTGTTCAAAAGTTCTTGACAGGCAGAATTCTTGTCTTCATTTGGAGAAAGGATTACGTGAAAATTCTTTCAAATTTAACATGTACACAAGACATAATATATACTGTATAATACTCTTGTGATGATTCTGTGAAGGCTCCAGCGTAATATCAGAATAAAATCAAACAAAATAATGCACACGATTTCTGTATTACTCTCATATTTACTGTATCTTCATCAATTTAAATTCTTACATAAGAGTAGTAGAACAAAACTTCTATTTGTATATACTGTATATGAACCTCCAAATGGGAATGAGTTGTATTTATACAGTATACAGTAAAAACCCGCATATACAGTAAGAACCTAGTTTTGGTTCTTATGCATAAGGATGATATTCATGAAAGCAGGCTGTAGGTTCTTAGATTATATAGGTTCTTATATTTTCCCAACAAAGTTTTTGTAGACACATGTTTATTTGTTTGCAGCCTTTAAATATCTTTTTAGTCTCTGAAGATCATATTATCAAAATTATGTGATTGAGGACTGAACACTAGCAATGTGGTGAAATCAAACTAGGCCTTTAGATGATCAAGGAACAATAATAATTTTTTTCTATTTTACTCAATAATCAAATTAATGTTTCGGATTACAGTTAAGAACTATATCAATGTATTAATTCTTCCAAATATGAACCTATATACAAAAATCTTGGTGAAAAGGTTCTTACACAAAGGAGTAAATATCGAAGATTTCAGGCTGTAGGATCTTATTTGAGGAAGGTTCTTATATATGCAGGTTTTTACTGTATCACATGTTTTGCTAGCTTGAAATTATTTGATAGTTAACATATAGTACACNATGTGATTGAGGACTGAACACTAGCAATGTGGTGAAATCAAACTAGGCCTTTAGATGATCAAGGAACAATAATAATTTTTTTCTATTTTACTCAATAATCAAATTAATGTTTCGGATTACAGTTAAGAACTATATCAATGTATTAATTCTTCCAAATATGAACCTATATACAAAAATCTTGGTGAAAAGGTTCTTACACAAAGGAGTAAATATCGAAGATTTCAGGCTGTAGGATCTTATTTGAGGAAGGTTCTTATATATGCAGGTTTTTACTGTATCACATGTTTTGCTAGCTTGAAATTATTTGATAGTTAACATATAGTACACGCATCCTTGAAGATTTCAACAAAACGACCAAGAGAAAGGAGTTGATATCAAGGTCATATTTTGCAATGTGTTGTCGATCCATTAGAGTTTGATGAAATTCATAAATTCAACATCGCATTCATTTTCCTGATATTTAACACTAAATCATAGTAATCTAAACAGTAAACTATACAGTCCATCACTAGAATCAAGTATGAAAAATACATGCATGTCAAAGTGGCCCAAACCTATTAACCATCAGCTGTTTTAAATATCTGGTAAGGTTTTATGTTATATACTTTTTATAACTAAGCAGTCAGGAATACAAAGCACCTGTACAAGAGACTCTTAATTTGTAACTATGCAGCCTAAGAAGTTTGTTACTTATTCGATGTACAAAGAAACTCTTTCATTTGTTCTTAAAGGCTAAGTCTATTAAGGCTATTTTATCATCTTAGTGCATGTTATGTGCATGTTTAAGTTGTTTGAATACCCTGGAAATCTCTGGCAAACATTTGCCATCTTAAACTCCAGACTGGTAGACTGAATTACAAAACATATCATATAGTACATAGTTTGATGTAGGGTACAAAAGCGCCAAAGAACAAAAAAGTTTAAAAATCAAGTGAACGTCCACAATCGCTATAAAGTTAAAAATTGAGATGCTTTCTTGCTGAACTCTGTTGCTGTTCCTTCTGGATGCTGTGCAGACAGTGTAAACATAACCTGAGAAAAAATAGTGAAAAATGAGACTATAGGCGAGTTGCAAAATTTGTTTATTTATATATCAGCACAGGTACAGAACAGGCCTTACGCACATTAACATGACAAGAATTCTCAATAATGCTTAAGAATTCTTCACATTCTGATAATAATAATTCTTGAGTATCATATTAAACTGTAAATTTGTTTAAACAAGAATTCTTAGGAAATTCTTGAGAATTCTTAGGCAGGAAAACCATGTTAATGTGTGCAAGGCCTGTACTGTACATAAATGGGAATTGTTTTGCTCTCGGAACCTGATTTACCAAACATATTTGTTGAATTCAAATGCAAATGATAAGTGTAAAGCTACTTACCAGTCAGTATCAATGTTTGCTTTGTCTGTTATGCCTAGGCATGAAGAATGGTACCAGTTGTTTCTTGGACACTAGAAGGGAAAGCTGAACATAAAAGTTTGTTTACCATATTTATCAGATGTCTGCGTTTGCAAGGCTTATCTATAACATACAGTCAGTTTGTGCTGAGCACTGTTGCCAATCATCTTTCACCAAAACTGATCACTATGCATGTAGCATATCTTTTCAAACTCTTTGATAATTCAGCCCATCCTATATGTGTTCATTCAAGTTGACCAGAACTGAATAACGTGAAGATTTAAATACAAATTTAATCAATCTTTTTGAAAGAGTAACACAGGACGAAATGGTATATCATATCTAGGACCTCAAATATGATTCTATATAATATGACACCAAATATGATAATAATTGTAAGGCCTTGTAAGAACATTTGCTGAAGAAGATTTTATTGAAGCGTTTAACCAAGCTGATAGAGTATATTTTTGAATTCATTGCTTTGATTTGGTTTCATATGCATTGATAAACCTTATACAGTCAAATGATGTTATCATTACCTGCTTCCCAGAGCATTTCATATCCATATCTTTTTCATTCTAGAATGTTCAAAAGATAATTGAAATCATGAAACAGACTTGAAATGGTAAAAGATCATTTTTGTTTCCAGTTTGGTTATATACATTTTCTCTGGGTATAAACAAAGGCTGATTTTGCAAAAAATGTCATCAATTGGTTTTGATTGACTCACCATTGCAAAGCAATTAATGATCCAGCAAAAAATCAAAACAAAGGAAGCGGCTGATGCTATTGTTACAAAATATGCCCTTGTTTCTGGGTATAGTGCATGGCTCAAAAAGTAGTCATAAGTAATCTAAAGTAATAAATGGGATCCAAAACAGTTTACTGTACTCATGCTTTTGCAAATCTGGGATGAGTTTCAGGCACATAAACAGAGACACAACAACTAAAACGAGGGGAAGGCGTTCATTGCCAGGAGGGCACAGAGGATATTTAATTTATAGTTTTAAGCAGTATATATATACATTATCAACTTTTAATTCTTTCTTTTATGAATTTTCAAAACTTTTGCAAAATAAGAGCAAAAAATAGATATCTAGCAATTTAAAGTCAAGAAAGTTGCTGTACTTCATGTACTGGGTGACCCAAAAAAATGTCAAGCTACTTTGTGTCTTGCTTACTGAGACCAAACGTTATAAATGTTTAAATCAGCAGTTAGTTTGAAAGCCTACCTTTTGAGATGTCGCTTGGTCAATACAAAGCATGTGATAATTGCTTTTGATTTCAAGAAGCTTAGTGCGATCTCGGTTGTGAAGTTTTTTGGGGTCACCCAGTATTTATTATAGGAATTTTAGTTGCACATCTTTTGTATAAAACATGGCCTAGTACATTGTATTTGTTCACACTATACCTTTTTACACAGTGGCAAACAGTATGTGGACTGTGCTTTGGTTTCGGTCGATATTTTCTCATGTACTGTGATGAAAGGATACAGTAATGAGTTACTAGATTGCCCAGCTTGATTTATATGCAACTACATAATTATTTCTTACTTCTTATTTCTGGTTGATGTCAGGTGGACTTCAGTTACAATTCTTTCCTATATCCTAACATCTTAAAGAATTCAAAAATATAGCAAACTTGTTTCAAACGTTTCGATCTGTGATCTTTATCAATGAACTGTTCTTGCAATAATTTGGGGCCTGCCTATATACCTAGATTACAATGGGGTAACAAAAGAACAACAACCCAACAAGGAGACCTGCCTATTATATAGTTAGTGAAGGAGCTTATGATTAATCCTAACATATTAGATGTCCCTCAAAATAAAACGACAATATAATAAATAAATGATTAAAGTACCATAAAGTAGCGTAGATGTAAAAAAACACAACGTTTCGAGCATATACTCATTGACTTGATAACGAGTACATACTCGAAACGTCGTGTTTTTTACATCTACGCTACTTTATGGTACTTTAATCATTTATTTATTATATTGTCGTTTAATTTTTATGGTACCACACGCAACAAATATATTTTTATTGAATGTCCCTCAAAATAGTTCAAAGTCATTTTCATTTAATATTTTTTATAGTTAATGATATAGGTGCTTACCTTGCANTATTGTTACAAAATATGCCCTTGTTTCTGGGTATAGTGCATGGCTCAAAAAGTAGTCATAAGTAATCTAAAGTAATAAATGGGATCCAAAACAGTTTACTGTACTCATGCTTTTGCAAATCTGGGATGAGTTTCAGGCACATAAACAGAGACACAACAACTAAAACGAGGGGAAGGCGTTCATTGCCAGGAGGGCACAGAGGATATTTAATTTATAGTTTTAAGCAGTATATATATACATTATCAACTTTTAATTCTTTCTTTTATGAATTTTCAAAACTTTTGCAAAATAAGAGCAAAAAATAGATATCTAGCAATTTAAAGTCAAGAAAGTTGCTGTACTTCATGTACTGGGTGACCCAAAAAAATGTCAAGCTACTTTGTGTCTTGCTTACTGAGACCAAACGTTATAAATGTTTAAATCAGCAGTTAGTTTGAAAGCCTACCTTTTGAGATGTCGCTTGGTCAATACAAAGCATGTGATAATTGCTTTTGATTTCAAGAAGCTTAGTGCGATCTCGGTTGTGAAGTTTTTTGGGGTCACCCAGTATTTATTATAGGAATTTTAGTTGCACATCTTTTGTATAAAACATGGCCTAGTACATTGTATTTGTTCACACTATACCTTTTTACACAGTGGCAAACAGTATGTGGACTGTGCTTTGGTTTCGGTCGATATTTTCTCATGTACTGTGATGAAAGGATACAGTAATGAGTTACTAGATTGCCCAGCTTGATTTATATGCAACTACATAATTATTTCTTACTTCTTATTTCTGGTTGATGTCAGGTGGACTTCAGTTACAATTCTTTCCTATATCCTAACATCTTAAAGAATTCAAAAATATAGCAAACTTGTTTCAAACGTTTCGATCTGTGATCTTTATCAATGAACTGTTCTTGCAATAATTTGGGGCCTGCCTATATACCTAGATTACAATGGGGTAACAAAAGAACAACAACCCAACAAGGAGACCTGCCTATTATATAGTTAGTGAAGGAGCTTATGATTAATCCTAACATATTAGATGTCCCTCAAAATAAAACGACAATATAATAAATAAATGATTAAAGTACCATAAAGTAGCGTAGATGTAAAAAAACACAACGTTTCGAGCATATACTCATTGACTTGATAACGAGTACATACTCGAAACGTCGTGTTTTTTACATCTACGCTACTTTATGGTACTTTAATCATTTATTTATTATATTGTCGTTTAATTTTTATGGTACCACACGCAACAAATATATTTTTATTGAATGTCCCTCAAAATAGTTCAAAGTCATTTTCATTTAATATTTTTTATAGTTAATGATATAGGTGCTTACCTTGCAAGGAAGAGGTCTTTGTGTTTGAAGCCATTGGTACAGATGAAACATTCTCTAGAAATGAAAGGTAAATCCTATAGTGTACCTCTATTGAAGTAAGTGACAGTGTCCATTGCATAGCTCAGGTGTAAAGGAATGTAAATGTGGCTCTCCTCCAACTTGCCTCTTTGAAACAAAAGAACAGCAAAGAAATGCAAGGCAGAAAAAGTTCAACTTTTCTATCATTGCATATGCACATTTAACATTTACCATAAAGTGGGTACAGAAAAAGCAAGCCCTACAAAGTAGCATCAGTTTCTATTTTTTGCTGAATGGCTCTTGCGAAGAACCAATGAGAACTTTCTAACGTACCTGAAAATTTAATATTGAGCTGAACAAAAGAAACTGTGACAGAAAAATTTGAATTGAGATTCACCTTTATGCTCAGGGCATTCAAATAACTAACTTAGTTTCTACCTGTTGTTTCATCTCCATTGCATTCCTCTTGTTGAGACGAAGAGGGGCAGTTGGCTCTTGTCACTGTACAAGTTTCCCCTTGTTCTGCAATAAAACCAATCCTGCCATAAATTTTTTCTAATGTTTGAAGTTATGTTCAGTTAAATGTTTTGCATATACCTGGTGAGTCGATAAAAACATGGGGCGTTCGCTAATTCATATGGCTTCTTTTGACTTTGTAAATTCGTTCCTTTGGAAACTTGTTACATAGAAAAAAGCTAACTTCGATATGAAATTTTATTTTGTTGAAATCGGTCTTTCCATCAATAGCTGGGAGAGATTTTAGTAAATTCCTATAATAGCCCTTCAACTGGATTCACATTCCATGCACGAGGGAACTTCTCATCTAAACTATGACGAACTTGCTGTTTCTCTCCCAAAATCATGAATCAAAACACATATCGTCTTTGGGGACAAAAGAACGGTTATTATTATTTATCTTATACTCCTAGGGGACTAATTTTCATTGTTGTGAAGCAGAACGTTCACTAAAAACGATCATTCCTTTTTCAACCAACTCGCTTCATGACCAAATGATGACCGAAAACTGAATTTTTATGGCCAATTTAATCTTTCTTCTGCATTATAAAGCTTTAAAAAACAAAACAGTACTTGAAAAACGCCTCACTTCTTTTCTGTCTCACCTTGTACAAAAATGTGCTAGTTTTAGTTATTCAAGGATTAAGTATGAAAGTATTAAATATTCCAGTTACCGATTTCAGCCCATTTCAGCGAATCATTTTATAGAGGATACCGTAAGTCCTTTTCAAAGATTTACGGTATCTTAGACTTTAAAATTTAGTTAAGTAGAATTGATCAATGTAAGCATTTTAAGCTTTAAATCTGTTTCTTGGAATGCTTGAAAAAGGACTAAAAATTTTTAGTTTATGCAATTTTCTTTGCAAAATAGCTAAAAGTTATACTATGGAATGTACAGTATCACAATAAATCATCGATAAGTGGTCAAAACAAACCTATTTCAATTTCCCTGACAACATGCTCAGTGCTATAATGAAGACCATGGGATATCCATACGCGTGGTCTGCCATCGATAGCTAATGGCTCACCACTACCCTTCCTGACTGCAGTCATCCGGGCAGTGGTATCACTCAAATATAATGGAATATGCATGGTCTTTTTTTGGTCCATTCCATAAACCATCTCCCTTCTTTCGTCGCTGACCAATAACGCAATTTGGAATGCTGTGTCATTCTTAACAGCTATGACTGTATCAAAACCGTCATCTAGGAAGGAAGGGTACTCATGTCAAATCTCCTAGCTGAATTTTCATTTACAAAGAGGATAAGGGAGCTTTTTTTTAAGTTAAGCCACGTCGATATTACGACAGCTCTAAATGTCGATATTCCGACAGCTCTAAATGCCGATATCTGTATCTATATTACGACATTCCTTTTTTAGTCCGACAAGTGTTTCTCTTTTGAAAAGTTGGCATGAAAATGTCTTCCTTGAGCTGAATTCACACTTGAGGCGGCATAAAGCAAATACGCCCAAACATGACCCACGACCGTCATGAATCGGTTGCATATGTGAGGTTGGCATTTGTAGGGCGTCAAATTTGTGTTTAGGGGGTTGTTGAAGACACTTGTTTTTACTAATTACTAATTAAATACTAGTTATTACTAGTCATCAATTACTAATTAGGATCAGTTTTCAAATAAGAGTACAAGAAAGGCTTTAAATCCACCAAAGAAAGACTCGTGCGTTGTTATTGTCTCTTTGTCCGAACGCAGGCAAGCATCGTCGAATTCTATAAACCTGCATATTATGAATAGAGGCTCAAGACCGCCATGCAACTTTACCGAATAATCCAAGTTAGAATTTCCATTACCTAATATAGAATCAGGAATATTGGCACAGATGTCGAAATATTGAGATGTGGGATTAAGGAGGGGACTCAAAATTAAAGCACTAGAAATTAAGTAAATGTATAAAGTAAAAACCTAGGTATCTAAAGAAAACTATAACTTTTCCAAAACTTGAGATGTTTGGCTCTCCTGATCTTGAAATTTGCTTTTGTTCAATATGCCACGAGAACAGACTTGTTATTTTTAGGCTATTAGGATATTTGTAGAAATAACGTTTTGCAGAAAGATTTTCTTCTGCAGGGAATTGTATCTTTCAGATCTAACTGATTTTGAAGCATATTGTGGATTTGCTAAAATCTGAGTGGTTAATTACGTTTATTCGTGCTATCCATGGAAGACTTGACCTTCTTTATATAATCACAAAATGTATCTTTTTGTGAAAAATACAACAAAAGAAGCTTCAAGGTTACTAACAGAATTACATTTATGCATTTTGAATTATAATTAAATTATGTTGAGAAAGACTCACCTTTTGGTTTCTTGTTATAGCGCCGTAAACATTCATTATACCCCTATGAAAATGAAACAGTCATTGCATAAGGGAATGTGCTGTAGCTCGTGAATCCAAAATTGGGGATGTTGTTGTATTCTCTACAATAAAAAATATATTTCAACACCATAATCTTAATCTCCCCATGTATGGTGCACCAAAACAAGCTTTGGAAATGCCTATGAAAGTTTATTTGGTTGCTTGGAATAAACCGTGCTATTGTTTGATAGCCGAGAGGCGGAAAGATGTTGTTAATTTCTTATATTTTTTCAAACACTAGGAATATAGGAAAAGTAGAATTGACGACAGATCCGATGACAGATAGTCTTCGCAATGTGCGAAAAGGAGCCTTTAATCGAAATGGTATCGTGTTCCTGACACAGAAAAATCCAAAGGAATATTTCTTCTGCCACCAATACTAATCTTTGCAGTGGACCCGGTCTAAGATTAAGCAACTTACCTTATCAAATATTCCTCTCTTTCGTGGACTTAATCTGAGGTAGTCATCCTTTGAATTTTTAGGTAGAATCTACGAAAAAGAGATATTCTATCAACTGCTGTTTGTGGAAGAGTCACAGGATCTCGTCTTGAGTTATGTTGATGTCTACAAGAAGTTATATTTTATCTGAGAAAGTTCATACAACGCTTTCACAATACCAGGTGTGCCAAGATTTTACATTTGACAGCCAACAGAAAATGAACTTCCCTACCTAAATTTTCACATTGTTTTAATTGTAATCATATGTACACTTCGCATGATAAACAACAGCTCTCTGGTTAATCATTTTAGGGGAGCTTAGAAGGAAGCAGAGCTAGAGCTGAGGTTTTTCAAGCTTGAATAACGTGTGCTTTTCATATAAAGAGCAGGCCTTGTCTGCACTAATATCACAAGTGAAATTCTCAAAGATTCTTAAATATTCTTCTCATGCTGATGATAATTATCCATAGAAAATGACTTCGAGACAGTGGTGTAGAGCTGGCCAAGTTATTTTTGGTGATTTTTGGGGGGCTTTAGCCCCCTAGTTATTTCAACAAAATTATGATTTTCTGTTGAAATGCTGTAAATATCTTTGTTCTATTTAAAGCTGTTTCTTATTAAACAGTATTGTATAACAGGAATAGCATTTCCCACCGCAAAAACAATGGCATACTTTGCACATTTTACATCACAACATGTTTTCGGGCGATGTAAAGGGTGAGGTCTCAAAATACATTCCCGTGGACAGGCCCCCGGACCCCCAATTTTACTCCCTCCGCTCGCAGCCCCCCCGCCAATGTGAATTTCATTCCAACGGGCCTGCTACCTGAGCCCCCCCCCCTAGATCCAGCTCTACACCACTGCGTGGAGAATATTTAAGCTCTGCCAGCATTGTTATTCGGACAGGAGCGTGAGCAGCACCCATTCTTTTAGCGTCTAATAATGGAAATGTAGTTATAGCTGGGTCTATTACGAAAGGATAGAGACTGAAACCAAGAAACATGCATAACTCTTTTGAGTTACATACCTGTGGAATTGAAATAATCCTGTCGTCTTCATTTGCAGGGCTATCTTCTTGCAACTTCCCTAGTAAAGATGGTAGTAAGGTGTTAGAAGCTGGCAGGTAGGCATTACTTGTTTCTGTTCTTGTATGAGATCAGTTTATTCTGCAACGATCAATAGTCGTTGTTTGATTCTGTCTTCGTATTAGCAAAGTAGTTATAATACCTGGTGTCCCAAAAAAGTACTCCTGTTTCAAAAATCATTGATATGAACTAGGTATAAATAATTGCTTGGAGATAAATGCCTTTCCCGCAGCAATGCTCTATTTGGAGATGATAGGTAATTTTCAACTGATCTAAACAGAATTCGTTTTTTGCGACATGAAATCGCAGTGTCAAAACTTTTGAAATGAACTTACTCCCTAAAGGTGGTTTTGAAAGCAATACCTTGTACGTATGTCCTGATTTTGTGCCTCATGGTACTTGAAATGAGCCCTATTCTTTGCAAGTTCTCATTTGATAAGTTTGTTGTCGCTTCTTCAGGATCTGCGTCGTCTCCTTCTGATGGATCTCCAGTGTTTTCCAGACCACAAACTAACATGAAAAGGAAAATATATCAAGAAGTTCTCGACCTTAAGGTATGTGACAGTTTTAGCCACCTATCTCATAGCAGTTAATGACCTAGGTTCGCTTTATTATATTGGTCTTTGCTACTATCTTGGCAGCCCTTTAAATACATCCCATAAGCCCATAAAATGGATTTGTTTTGATTTGTTAGTAGCTACAATAATAGGTGATGGTTGATATCATTTTGTGACATATGGATATTTCTCAACGTTAAAGAGTTACCAAAGATTTCCTGAAAAACATGACCTTTTCAAGCACTTTGTTGTTTGATTATGTCTTACCTTCGTTTATTTTCCATATCAATGATTTTTTTAGCTCACTCTTGGGCATCTTGTGTGCTGAAAAATTTGTTTCATTATTCATTATGACAGAAAATGTACTATATAAATAATATAAGTAACAAGTTTTGACACCTATGAATGCAAATTTATAATCTTGTGATTCTTATGTTTTAATGATGTATATTTTGAAGAAAATAGAGAAAAGAAGTCGAGAATCTTGCTCAATAGGTAGAAGCTGAGAGTACCTGATATGGTGACCATCGATCGTTTACTGACCACTCTGACCACTAAGACGTTAGGAGTACTGTAGGTTAAATTAAGCAGCATACTTTACAAGCAGCTGAAAAATTAATTTATCTTTCTCTAGATAGGAATATTTGATAGTAGATTCTAGACTGTGGAATAATAACTCTGTTGTAATTGCCTTTTTACATATTTGCTGGCAATGGAAACCAGAGAGAGACTTCTGGTTTCTTATCTAAGATGCGTTATAAGTACATAACTTTTTATTTTCACTATTGGTACTCGGGTCTTGTCAAGGAGATCCTAATGACAGCAACTGTTGTGAAATAATGTTACCTCTAAAAGAAGCTGACATCTCTCACCTTTTGCTTTCGTTGTTTTTTCTTTAATGCTAAAGTCTTTGATATTGCCTTGTATGGTTCGGCAAAATGTCGTGGAGGTTGAATAACAATTTTCGCCAAAGCTTCCAAGCAACTTCTTTATGTCCTAAGGAAACAATTCATATTAACCAATCATTTGAATGGCTTAAAAGAAACTTTAGGTTCTTTGCTGCAAATTTACCATTGCAATTTTCAGAAATCTTCAATATTTTCAAAATTACAGCATGTTTTATATTTCGACTCATTTGTGGATGTGCCGTCATCAAATTTCTAAATCGTAGATCAGAAGAGTGAAAGACTTGTTCTTGGTACCATATTGTAGACATTCACAAACTATGGTTTTCTTGAAAATTATTCTATGTTTCCTCAAAAATAATTCTTAAAAAAGAAGAAAAACAGTATGATTCTGAAATGATTAAAGATTTCTGAAAAGTCCAACGGTGGAATAATAGCAAAGTAGATAAAGTTTCTTTCAAGCAATTAAATTCATTTCAAAGAAATACGTCATGGAATTTTACACCAACCTTTTTAAATATTTGGAGCCTTATGCTTCTTAACCATTAACAAGAACATTCGAATTCTAAATGCTAACTGAAAACAAAGCCATCTTAGATTTTAAAGAGCCTGTCTTGAAATTCTACGAAGTGGTTGCAAAGGTTTTGCAGTATGATTTTGCACATATATAGGGTACAATTTTTTAACTCACCCAGTATGTTTGACAAAAAATGACCTCACGTGTTAAGTTATCGATCATGGTGAATATTGTAATATAAGTTTCATTACCAGGTGTTTCTCTATAACCAAGTTGTTGAATTCCAGCGATTTTATTGCTATTGCTGGCAGCTTTGATGAACTGGGACCTTTTATCGTAGCCATTGGATTCAACCAGGTCAGCATCTGAAATAGATTCAAAGTAGAAAATCAAAATTTGATCTTTGCTAGATCAGCAGGTAGATGGTTTCAATAGGAACTTTGAAATGACATATATGTGGAAGTTAGTTATTTGGCTATTCGACACTGCATAACTGCATATTTTTGTGTAAGCACTAGTATGCCTTTAATGCTATTATGGGAGCCTTTGTTGGTCATTAAACTTTTGCTGTTTGAAAAAAAGCATTTCAATCAAATTTTATCTAAAGAGATCAAAATGATATCATTTCATTCTGTCTATATATGACAAAAAATGGAACAAACAAGGCTTTGTAGAAACGAACGAAAGAACTTTTTTAACTGTTTGTTGCAATTTTACGAGTCAGTTCAAGAGTTCTTCTTACTATGTCTAGAACTGCTACTGGGACCTTGGGGATACCTAGGGGAGCGATCGTTCGAGAGTGGGTGCTAATATAGTTTTCTTGATTTTTAAGGGGGCGCACATTGAAGTGTGGTAACTGTAAACAAGAAAATTGAATAAATATTTACCTCATTAGGATTTTTTTGTATTCTTTCCAGAATTTTATCAGAGACGACCGCCAAGAACTGCTTTGGTAGCATCTCCTCCGACTTGGCCATCTTCTTCTTGGTCTCGATGACATGTTCTATGACTCCTTTGAGATCTGGGTCGAAGCCAACAGAGTAAAACATCTAGAAGCAGAAAAAGGAATAGGATGAGAATTCTTCGACCATCTCCAGAACAGATGAAATGAGATATTTACGTGGCTTGCATTAATGAGGATAGCTGGAAATATTGTTTGTTGCCGAATAGATATTTGAATACAATCTCAAGATATAGTTGAAGAAGGTTTTCAATGTGGAAGAACCTTACCGCGTTACATTTTAGGATCAGAATTTATTGAGTAAAAACTAAATATAAACTTACCATGCAGTAGGTATGAATAGTATTGGCCATTCCCTTTGTCCACCTCCATTGCGTACCACTGTCCAAATTTTCCCTCAAAATGTTGTCGATTTTTTCCACCTGTTGTTCCCTTGATTCGCACCAGAATTCCTCCATTTGTGTGACCCATGCAGTTATAAAACCCTACAATTTTAGAAATGTCAAGGCACTAGCATATTTCGACAAATTTTGGAAATTTGACGGTGGTGCGTTCTGTCGATAAAATCGTCTCAATTTTTTAGTCGTCGAAATGAAATTGTTTCTCAGATTGTTTGATTGTATGATTGTTTCTGCTCTCCAATTGTTTTTAAAACTTCAGTTAGAATTTTAGAAACCTCGTTTTCTTTGAAATACAGTAGGTACCCTCAAATAGGAAGAGCAAATATAGGAAACTTAGACCACGTTTACACTGTACCGGTACAGTTGTGATCCGTTACAAAGTTGTTACGGTTCAAAAGCGTTTACATTGCTCCAGAACAAAATTATTCTATAGATCGAAGGAACAAAAGTGTTAAGGATTAGCAAGAGCAGTGTAAAGGGAAGGCTGATCCGTTACACTTTTGTTGTGGATCCAAAGTTGTACCGGTACAGTGTAAACGGGCTCTTAGATCCTCAATTTTGAAAAGATTATGGGTAAAACAGTGGTTTATAGTTCTTTAACGATAGGCAAAAATTGCAAACAGTGTCTCTTATTTGCGGGTACCTACTGTGGACCAGTGTCAATGTCGTGGAATCGCTAGTACGTTGTGGCACACGAAAGTCCCTACTACGATGGACTTGCCCAAGTCGTTCTTTCTTTTTTACAAGACGACTTGGGCAAGTCCACTACTACGATGGCTTACACGAAAACTTTTATACAAGGACCGCTAATATAGCTTTTTAAATCCATAGATAAAACCAAATCATAAACAACCATTATACTTTTTAGTATTATTTGGGTTCATTATTCACTTTTCGTTTGAAAGTTTCTCCAATTCATAACCAAAGTTTGAAATAGTTTCTCAAGGTCAAATTGACTTCTGATCGCTGCCAGTAAAGTTTCTTAATTTTCTGGAAGAGGCCACTACAGTTTCTTTCAAGTGGTTTCACATAAAAGAATCAGTGTATACCAGATTCCTTTAAATTTGCGTCTATGTGGTACTAAAATCAAAAGCATATAATGAATACACTTACCAGCTGCTCTTTGGCAAGTGGTTGCAATTTGTTTAGCAGTGTTTTGTTGTGCTCTTGGGTGAAATCCTTGTCCAGCATGAACCGGAAGTTTAAGGTTCTTCCATCATACCTTAAATAGAAGCAGTAACAGTAAAGTTTTGGCATATTTGTGTACGACAAGTACTTGTGTACAGAAAGATAATGGTAATTGTGTACACGCAATATATAGGGTAGAAAGCCTTAACGATGCCAGGCGTCTCAATTAAAGTCCTCGTCTTCAATGATTG
This sequence comes from Aurelia aurita, assembly GCA_004194415.1. NCBI lineage: Eukaryota > Metazoa > Cnidaria > Scyphozoa > Semaeostomeae > Ulmaridae > Aurelia > Aurelia aurita. The sequence goes on from REGM01000030.1 coordinate 3,172,540, forward strand.
ATAAAGAACTCACTGAGTTTTGAGCTCAGAAAGGTCAAATGATAGAAAGGCACAAATAGTGACCGAACTCCAAATTAGCGAAATTGAACTGAAGTTACAAATATTCTGCTCATATCTTGCTAGATAGTGTCTTATGTGATCATGGGTAGGTTCAATTATTGACTTATGCGGCTCTGATTGGGGGGGGGTCGTTGCTCCCTTGCTCCCTCTTGAGAAGTTCAAAATTGGATTGGATTTACAAGCTTCTTCACCTTCACCAAAGATCCCTGCTTTTTAGTTCCTTTGTTTTCATAGTCGTGCTCCCTTCTTCTCCAAAACCCCTATCAGACCCTCACTTATTTTTCGTAGCTAACTTGGGATGGTCACGATCAAAAGCAAGTAACGAAGTCAATTTAAAGTTAAGAAACGTTTTCCATTTTTGGCTATGAAACCCAAATGATACTAAAAAGTATTAATTTTTTATATCATATAGTTCTTTCTTGTAATTATTTGTTCAGAAAGTGGTAGTCGATGAATTTTGTAAAAAAACTGAAACTCTACAAGAAACTTTAATTGGTAGACTTGGGTCCAAAAAATCAAGGAACTGTATTAATTCTTATTTGAATGGAAAGATTCCAGAGACGTAACCAGCAACTGTTTTGGGCAGGTGCACGACTAAAATTAGGTAACAAATCCCTCGGGACAGCCTTAGGTAGTACCCGGCACTTGTTCCTAAGATCTATTCTCCAACTTAAAAAGCGAAGTAAGTGGTTATGCTGGTACAAACAGTCCCTGTTTGTGAGGTTCTCGCGAAAGGACCAGAAGAAAATGTTTATGATGAATTTTTGGACCAAAGAAAACATTATTACTTTTCCTGAATCGAGGACACAAGCTTGTGATAAATCAACACACGTAATTTCTATAAGAAACAGCTTATAAGAGACAACTATCTGATCGCCAAAAAAATTAAGAATCTCCAGTACTAGGAAAATATCACTCAAGAAACTTTTTATTTTAATAAAGGTAATCCTTATCTTATTTTTACTTTATTTTCACTTTTTTGTCGTCTTATATTACTCGGAAGGTACTTAGGTATAACGTCTAAACATTGGAAAGGCTTGAAAAATTTCGTTTTGAAATGTTCACGAGGGCACAGGTAGTAAACATGAAAATTGTTGCGGAACCTTTAAGAAACTCATAAGAAACCCACGAGTACTCAAAATCTGACTATTTTTATAAACTGTCCGTACTTGGCTCAAATTCTTAGTTTCAAAAAGTACGTGTAAAGGTTAGAAAGATTCTCAGATAAACCCTTGTTTGAATGGGAATGGGAAGTTTCACCTTCACCACGATGAAATCTCTGACAAGCAAAATTTGAATAAACCGCCCTTTTATCTTTCAGATCTTTTGATGTAAGAGATACTGTTACAAGAGTAGGGAAGGATTCGGTCTGATAGCGCAGGGCTAAGTTGTCCTTGGTCTGTGATGCAGGCTAAGTTGTCCTATGCTCATTTTCTAATCGATTGCTTTAATTGCATTGATTGTTGCTAATACATTTGATAGTAAGAGGCACCTGTTAAACCCCCATAAAATATCAGTGGCTAAGTCTGCCTTGGTTTAGATGAGGAGTTCTCAGAATTTTGTTTTTACTGTATGCAACACAAGTAACTATATAGACTCGTTATAGACTATTCTGCTCCATCGTTTGACATATTTTTCCTGGGCCACCACTTCCCCTACTAGCTACGTCACTAAGACAACGTTTACACTGTACCGGTAAAGTTTTAATCCGTTACAAATTTATTATGGTTCAAAAGCGTTTACATTGCTCCAGAACAAAATTATTCTATAAATAGAACGCCCAAAAAACTGTTACGAATTAGCAGGAACAGTGTAAACGGGAGGGAGGCTGAATAGCTACATTTTTGTTATGTTAGAGCATTAATTGTAAATTAGTTGGGCTTACGGTGTAGTCCCTGATGTCATATCTCCTCCAGTAACAACCATTGGGTGATTTTGGGGGTTCAGTATCCCCTGGCCGTGTGCGATTATCTCCAGGGCCTTTGTTTTCCCCACGTTTTGATTAGGGCACTGTATAACCGCGTGGCTTGTTTCATCTGCAAAAAAATTCTAAACATTAGATCTGAACTACCTTGGAGCTACAGCTACCCAAAAAAATCATAATATGATATCCACAGGGCTCTATTTTAGGACCCCTGCTTTTCAACATCTTTATAAATGACCTCGTTTTCTGCATAAAAGAGTCTAAAACATGCAAGTTTGCAGACGATAATACCATCTTTTCCTGCGGGAAAAATATAAAACAAGTAGCTGTATCTTTAGAAATTGACCTAACGCACACCCCTTGCATGGTTTGATTCTAATCGTATTGTAGCAAACCCTGGAACATTCCAGGTAATGTTTCTAGGCCTGGATACAAACCAGAAACTGTGTATTGAAATTGATAATCTGGTTATCAAGCCTACAAATACCGATAAACTTCTTGGAATTACAATAGGCTCCAAATTGAATTTCACTGACCATGTGAACACAATGTGCACTAAGGCCAACAAAAAGGTTGGAGCATTCTCAAGTTTTGTTAAATACCTTGATGGTCAAAAAGCAAAGCTACTATATAATGCATTCATTATGTCAACTTTCAACTTCTGTCCCCTTATTTGGATGTTCTGTGGGAAAAGGTCAAACAAGGAAGTTGATAGGGTCCATAAACGTGCTTTGAGGATACTCCTCGACGATAATGATGCTTCCTTCAAGGAACTTCTTGGGAGCATCGACGTAAAACCAATCCACGTAAAAAATCTACAGAACCTTTTGATCGAGGTTTACAAGTCTCTCAGCTGCCAAAATCCTATGTTTATGTTGGATATGTTCAAAAAAATAGAAACGACATATGATCTCCGAGTAAAGGATCTCTTACAATTACCTAACACGAAAACAACCTCCTATGGGATTAACTCAATATTATTCAGGGGGAGCATCCTGTGGAACTCCATACCTGATGTGATAAAGAACAATAGTAACTGAGATTTTGTTTGGTATTTAAATAGTTGGTTTTAATTAGTTACTCCTCTCTTTAGAGAAAACCATTTATAATATTTCACCAACATTATTATTTTTACTATTATTATTATCATTATGCATCAAGGGACCAAGAACCTATAGATAAAAGGATCAAGCGCAAATGCGCTCAAGGGAAGGGAACTTTTAAACATTGACATTTTGAAAGAAGAATTGTTCTACAATATATTCTTACAAGACATCCTAAAAGTACATTTATCATTTTTACATCAAATTCGGATCCCGTTCAGACTTTTACTTTTGTATGACGATACAATATACATCTCACCGGAAGAAAAATTGCCATGCATTCGCTTTAGCAGCTGTGTTGCCGTGAAGGCCATTGCAAGGAGGAACGGTTCTCTGTTTTTGCAAAAGCAGTGCGACAGTGTAAGGATTCTACGAATAAAAACTAAATAGATCAGCCTTATGGTCAGTCGTATTGTTGTCTATCTAAAATAGTTGCATTTATAAGTACTGTAACCAAATCATTAAAGGGAATCGACATAGTTAAAAGCTGGCCCTGGCCAAGTTAAAAATATAGTCTATTGTATTTGATACTGTTGGCAAGTGCCGTTTCATTGTGTAGCTGAAGAAACAATGGGTGCGTGGGCGTTTTCGTAGCCTATTTATAGCGACCACTCAATATAGCTATGTCTATTCCCTTTAAGGTCTCTGAATAGGTTTAAAATTTCAAAAATTTCAAAGTCTGGAAAAAATTATATCTCGACTCTCTGACCTTTACTCAACTAAAATCCATCAATAGATCGCTAAAAATTAAGAAACTATTTATTTTAGTTTCAGTACCTAAGATTTTAAAGTATCTTAGGTACTGGGGAAAAATTAACTAAGAAACTATTTATTTTAATCAAGGAAATCTTTAGCATATTTTTACTTTATTTTCACTTGTTTCCTGTATCATATTACTCGAATGGTATATGAGTTATTTCTAAACAACTCGCAAGAAACTCCGAGTACTGAAATCTGATAATTTTAAGAAACTTCCAGTATTGGCTCAAATTCTTAGTTTCTTATAAAAACACTTCACAGATTTGCTGTTAAATTTAATAAATTTTAAGACAAATTAATGTTACCATATATTTTACTATCTTGAAAATAAAAAAAATTCGTAATTCCATTCCATACATATTGAAATAGAAGTCTAGAAGTTATACCAAAGATGCAAAAATAAATTGAAGAACTACCTCTTAATGGTAGATACAACTGCTGCAAAGCTGGTTGCAAGTTCATTTGTCACTGTCACTGCCATTGAATTTACGTCTTTTCGAAGGAGATGATAGCGTAGCTCCGCTTCTGGCACCAATTGCCCATTTCGTATTTGCACCTTTGTCATATTGAAAATATGGGATGAGAATTTATCCTCTATGTAAACTCTATTTAGTCCCTGAAGAAATAAGTCCCTCTTTTTCTTTTTCATCAAATATGCCCAGTAGTTTGATAGAGCTTTTACTGTGTACTTTCTCATGATAAAGAATCTCGTACTCAAAACGGTAATCATGGGTATCATTTCAACAACAATTCCCTGCTCTGGAGGTTAGGATATCGAGAAGTCTTTTCAAAACTCGATCTTCTACCCTGCTTGAAAATGATAAGAATTTATGCTCGAAACATTTCTTCAAACTCACTAAGTATTTTTTTTTTTTTAAATCAAAATGATTTTCGTTTGCTTTTAAAAATACTCTAAAGTGCAGCAAGGATATTGCTTAAAAAATGAAAGTAGGCAAATTGATAAGAACATATGCTTTTAAGCAAAGATCGTGCCAAAATCAGTGAACCTGTTGCATACGAGAAGGCTAGAACCCGGGGGGGGTTACTTAGTATATTTTGCTAACTGGATGTGCACTCTTCCGGGTATCGTTTTCGCCTCTTTTTTAACGCCGGGTATCGAAAGAAGGCAATTTTGCTAGAGCCTGTATTCAAAAGTGGTATTTTGTTAGAGCATGTTATTATTTCAAAGTTGCTCAGTGTAATTTTTGCGTTTTTGGAGTATACCCCTCCCCCGGGGCTAGAATGTTGCACAACTGACCACGATTTTCTTTCGTTCAATTATTTACCTCAAGATAGGAAAACTTCTTACCTGCTTGGACAGCACCCAGGTATCTGGGTCGTGGAACCCGATGTATTGGGCACTGAAAAACTTTCGTTGCACTCCACTCCTCTCGTAATCCTGCGTTAAGTGCAACATAAAATCCGAGAGATCTTCAGAACGCACTTTGCCGTTCATTGTTACAAAAGACAAAGCGCTCCGAATCGCCAATTCGAATTGCTTCTTCGTGTCTAAGAAGCTACTTGGAACAGGAAATATTCTGCAAAAGAAAAATAACTGAAAGTAACACTATGGAGAGTGAAACTGCTTTTGCCTCAGAACTGCTCTTATTTTTGTACAACTTCGAGAAAAAATTTTCATTCATTCATTATTTAGTTGCACCAGTTTTTCATTGTTTCATTAAAATTGCCTTAAAATCATTTAAAAAAAAAACCGATACGCAATCGTTCCGTTCCCGTGTGACAGTATAATTTTGCGTTACAGAAACTGGAACGAAGATGGAACGGAACGATTGCGTTCCCGTGTGAACCTAAGAATCATCTAATTTTTTAATTTGGATGCAATAGTTTAGAATCCGCTTGGTTGTAAGTCCTTGCATGAGAGAAAATAAAAATATCATATTGAAACATTGAAAGATTTGGTATGGAAAATGTTTTTGAAAATTAAATGTGTTGAAACTTGAGACTAAGTTTTCTAATGCCAATTTGGGAAATATGCGATATGGGGTTGATGAGTCCTTTTATATTCTAGAGCCAAAATCTGCAATTTAGCCCCTGGTGACCCCTTTTTGGTGATCTTGCGAGTTGAGTTTGAAATATAAAAGGTTTCTTAGATAAGAAAATATCTCTGACATCGACACGAATATGAAAGTTAATGAAAAGTTACCTTGAGATCGTGTGATCTGGTGTAAAGGAATCTTTTTTGGAGCATTGGATTATCCAATAGCCTTCGTGTTCATCCCTTTCCTCATCAGATGCTGCATTTATTGTTCCCAGCAATTTCAAGACGCAATTTGCGAAGAAAGTGAGATTGCTTCCTCTCTTTTTTCTATATCGGGTCTGCCCACCTTGCATCATGAATTTCCTCATAATGTATTCTGTATCCTCCTTGGAAAAAGACAAAGGTTATGCGAAGTCATTTTGGAAAAAATCCACTAAATTACATTGCGGGGTACGAAGTGGCATGGGGAGAGGGTTCTCTGCCAAATTTTGGGTAGAGGTATACCAGTATACTGCTTGCATTTTCTTGCCTGTTACAACATTTGACCACCGATTTTAAAACTTTCACAATATCACATATTTTTTTTACACATAATTCAAACCAAGATCTGTTTAATTCCAAGAGATGTTTACCTCCAAGAACGCAGTTAATTATTATTTAGAGGATATGGCTCATTTTTCAAAAGGTGTTACAAATGTCCCTGGTCTCTTCCACCACACAACACATCCGCTACCAAATTTAGTTAATGACCGTTTTGGAGTCAGTTTACAAAGCATATAAGACTACTTGATGGAATCTATTTTGCATTTATTACCTCTTCTCTGGCTTCTTGTCCATCGTCGCTTTCAGCGTCCTCGATATTATTCGCCATACTTTGTTCGATTTTGGCTCCACCATTCACAAAGCTCCGTCCCAGTCTGTGCTATAGACAACGTGCGTCGTACACTTTTATGCACTGCAACTTGGTTTGTCACGTGGGAACTTAACAGAAAACAATTCATTTTGATTGGTTCAGAGACATCTATTGGAAATGGCGTTTCATGCATCCATCCACGGATATGCGTGTTTCGCTCGGGTTATTGCTAGAGTAAATAGTTTTGTTCGTGTTCAAATCCTTATGGAATGACGAACGAGGTGACAAAATGCCTCCCTTTTCCTAAATCAGACAGACATTAAAGCTGATTTCACTCTTGAGGCGATTTTGTGGTGTGATGCCGCGCGCGCGGCAAAGCAAAGTTATCGACCTGAAAAAAGCATTTGACACAGTTGACCATGACATTCTTTGCAAAAAGTTAGAGTACTATGGTATTCAGCAACGGGAATTAGCATGGTTCAAATCCTACCTTTCTAACCGGAAGCACTTTTCTAGGGTTAATGGTGTTGACTCATCAATTGAGGACATAAATGTTGGTGTACCGCAAGGCTCATGCCTTGGACCTCTTGTCCGAAATTCGAATGTGTCCATGTATGCTGATGACACGAGCCTTTGCCATCAATCCAGCGATATCGCACAGCTGAATGAGGCCATCAACAATGATCTTACACAGGTTGAAAAATGGCTTAAAGGCAACAAGCTTTCTCTTAATGTAATGAAAACTCATTCCATGCTTATTTCCACAAAACCAAAGCATAAAGCTCTAAAAGATAAAAGTGAATCTTTGAAGCTGAAAATTCGGGATATTGAGCTTGAAGTTGTACAAAAAACCAAATATCTTGGTGTCCATATAGACAACTCTTTGGATTGGAAGGAACACATTAAGACAGTTTCTTCCAAGGTCTCAAGAGCAATTGGCTTTTTGAAGCATTCAAAATCCTTTCTGCCAGAAGAAACTCTTAGGACCATGTACACAGGTATTGTGGAGCCACACTTCCGCTACTGTTGTTCAGTCTGGGGTTGCTGTGGTGTCACTGAGATCAACCAGCTGCAAAAATTGCAAAACCGAGCTGCCCGTATTGTAACTGGCAGCAGCTTTGATACCCCGGGCCAGCCACTTATCAAAAAGCTTGGTTGGAAGACCATTGATGAACTAATTGCTAGTGAGTCTAATATTATGGTCTTCAAATCTCTGCATGAGCTGGCTCCACAATACATGTGTAATCTTTTCACAAAAACATCCCAGCTGACCTCTAGAAATNGGAAGAATTCGTTCAAGGCGAGTGTTTTTGCCATTAAGTATGGCCTTTCATTAAGTATGAAAGAACACGATCGGAATAAGTATCAGCCACCCTCCTCACTTCGCCTTCACTCCAGCCACTGTCGCATTTCCTAAAACCAACATACCAGTATGTAAAAGTAGGTATTTGACGTGTAGTCGTATGTATCGTAGGTTGTTGATTTTATGATAAGGCTTCGTGCAAACAAAACATTTATTTGTTATGTGTCTTCTGCGAGACTTGAGGGAACAACACAGAGGGGAAATTAAAAATAGATATGCGGCTTCGCCGCATTAGCAAAATATGGCCTGTGGCTCTGCAGCAAAACATTGCTTCATCCGAAACAAGAAGAGACAAAGAGAAGGGAAGACTTACATTTTACTTCACACGTGGGTTGACGTGGTATAGCTCATGCAAGTTGCCTTGCTTAGTTTCTTGTCGTTTCTTCCTACTGCTTTTTGGCTACGTATCAAGCTGGTTCATATTGATGTCACAAAAATGGTTGTCCAGTGCACATTGTGGGTCTTCAATAAAGACATAGAGCTTTTCAGACATCTTAGGCTTGGTGAGCGCCGTTCAGGAAAGATTGCGAAACTTCGCAAGCCAGTAGTTGATTGGAAAACGTGTAGAATTGGCCTATGCAACTTTTTAATAGGGAAAATTCCCATAGGGACTAGTTGCACGTTCCCCTAGGACTCTACAAATTATACAAACAGGCCAAAATTTTTGTTATCTAGCATTTTCCGCTTGCCACTTCCGGTGAGAATATTAAGTGGATTTGCAAGATTCTGTTGTCTAAAATTAATTAAAGATCTTAGGCAAGGATTATCTTTCCATGGAGCCTGTTCCTAATATCGTTATTTTTTAATATTTAATCAAACGTCAAAGATTTGATGCTAGCAAATGGGTGTTTATTATATATTGGCAGCAAATCCTTGCAGAACCAGGTAATAAACGACTCCTTAAAAATTGTCACCTTAGAGGTAAGACTTTCGAAAATGAGACCCTTTTCGGTAGCATATAGACACGCCAAAACATATGTCGGTTAAGTATTTACCAATCTACATTTTACGGCGATTAAGCAACTATCAATACCTGCATCATCATATGGAACAGTATAATTGTAGTCTTCATCTTCTTCAAAACTACTTTTCGGTAAGCTTACAGATGTTTTTGAATCCCAAGGATCTTTATAATCATCTTTATGCTTTGATTTAACATCACGTGGCTGCGTCCTTGTGTCCCATGGCTCTATGTAATTATCTCTACCAGGAGAGGGCTTGTTACTTGGAAATGGCTTTTGTGGCACTTTTGAATCAAATGGATCCATGTAATTGTCTGTTTTCTGTGGTCTTTCAGAGTGATTTGGTCTTGGAGGCACCACCCTAGTGGAAGCAACAGTCTTGCTTTTGCTATCCCATGGGTCAGAATAGTCGTCTGCCAACTGTCTCGGCACTGTCTTTGGCTATGAAATGAACAAAGAATGCATTCAGCAAAGCAAGAACAAAAACTAACTCTTCAAAATAAAGAAATATTATTATAATAAGTGACAGTGGCGTAACAGACGGGGGTTGAGGTTAGAGCAGCTCCAAAGGGCCCCCAAGCTTTAGGGGTACTGAGAGGAGAAACAGCATGGAGGGAATACTTGGAAGAAACGGCGTGTTGGTTTGCACTAAATACTTTAGGGCCCCTGAGGGAGTGAATGGAAAAATGCTATTATTGCAAGCTTAGTGAATAATCGTATTCCTACGCAAAACTGTTCCTCTGTTGTTTATAAGTTCTGTTCAATTGGCGACAAGTTAAGTAAAAAAATTCCTGACAAGGTAAATTCTCTTTTGAAAGGAGAATATGACATAAATCCAACGTCTGCTTGTTTCACATTCTCACCAATGCAGCCTCAAGAGTTAGTGAAAGCAATGAACAAATTTAAGACTTCGCATGGGTAAGGCCTAGATGGAATTTCCAGCCTTTTCCTCAAAGCAGGAATGCCTATCTTAGCTCAGCCCCTTAGTCAACTCCTCAATTTGTCTTTATATTTAGGCCTTTTCCCTGACTGTTGGAAGATAGCAAGGGTTGCTCCAATCTTTAAGGACGGTCCCGCCGATGAAAGCTCCAATTACCGCCCAATTTCAGTTCTACCGGTTGTCTCTCGCCTTTTTGAGAAACTAATTTATGACCAGCTATACCACTACCTTGATTCTAACAAACTCGTTTTTGGAAAACAATCAGCATACAGACGGCTGCATTCTTTCCTGTCATGTTTGCTTAAATGTACAAATGATTGGTACCTTAATTTAGAGGGAGGTAAATATACTACAGTTACCTTCATGGATCTCAAAAAGGCTTTTGACACCATAAATCATGAAATATTATTGCAAAAACTAGAGCTATATGGTATGCGTAATAAAGAACTGAAATGGTTCCGCTCAGTGGCGGATTTAGGGGGGGGCAAGTGGGGGCAACTGCCCCCCCCTTCACGATGAAAACTCAGCTTGGCGCCCCCTTTTGACGAGAGATGCGCCCCTCATCATGACCCTACCGCACTCTTTTTTAACTGTTTTGATTAGAATATGGGGTGAAACATAAAAATCAAGGCAAGATTTAGTAGAAAAACCAAAGAATTTTCTTAAAGTCTTGTTTCAAGTCTAACTCAGTGTGTGGTAAGAGGATTTACCAAATTTGGGTAGACTTACGAACTGGATAGTGTGGCCTATAAAACTGTTTAATTTACCAAAACGAACATCTTTTCCATATTGAAATCATTCTGAAAGCACCCACCCTCCCATCCCTTGCAAATCTCTGGCTATTGCATCACCAACAAAATAATAATGATTGCAAATTGAAATGCGACAGTATTGGCAGCGAGTGAATTGTTTTCATCACTCTCAACCCCATTCGACAAAGAAATTTAAAATTTCTAAAACATGCCTGCAATTATGGAGTGGTGGCTGAATGAGTGTGCCTTTGGCGTACCAAGTATGTTTTGTATTGCAAGGAACCAATATTTCGTTCTGACCCGGGGCCCATAAATCCTCTCCGCGGCCCTGCGTGCATATCTACAATTTGCCTTCTTGTGTAATAAGGCAGGGGTTTGCCTGGGAAGTAAAGCCCGCCAGCTTTATTTGCAACAGGCATTTCCATTTCGACTTTGAAGTTTCTTATTGAATTGAATTCGAAAGTAAAATCTGAATATCTAAATCGATTTTCGTGCAGACTTTTATGTCTTCAAATAAGACCTAACCAAACTTTCACCGCATTGACTATCGGCTTAATCTATGTACTCACAACTCAATACAAATTGTCAATTTGAATTCCGAAGTACCATCCTCTGCTGCTCTTTCATTGCTAAAATTGTTTGGAAACCTCGGATACATTTTGATTCGCAAACAATGTTAGCACTGGTTACAAAGATATTTTTTTATTCTGATAAATAGTTGCATGCAAGAGATTAAATACAACGCGGGGATTACAGAAAATAATTGCTTAACCAAACAGAGCTTCCTGAATTTGTTTATTTAGAGGCAATTAGGAAGGTTTAAGCATGCCCAAGACCGTGCTTGCAGATTTTCGTGGTTTCCTTTCAAGTTTAAGAAAGCCGACAGTTTCCTAAAATATATTGGCAACCGATTAGCAAACCAGGGATTAGGAAAAGGATGCTTTAAAGCCTGGTGTGANTTGAATTCCGAAGTACCATCCTCTGCTGCTCTTTCATTGCTAAAATTGTTTGGAAACCTCGGATACATTTTGATTCGCAAACAATGTTAGCACTGGTTACAAAGATATTTTTTTATTCTGATAAATAGTTGCATGCAAGAGATTAAATACAACGCGGGGATTACAGAAAATAATTGCTTAACCAAACAGAGCTTCCTGAATTTGTTTATTTAGAGGCAATTAGGAAGGTTTAAGCATGCCCAAGACCGTGCTTGCAGATTTTCGTGGTTTCCTTTCAAGTTTAAGAAAGCCGACAGTTTCCTAAAATATATTGGCAACCGATTAGCAAACCAGGGATTAGGAAAAGGATGCTTTAAAGCCTGGTGTGACCGTAATGTTTGAAAACTCATGTAACGCTTGAGATCGTTTGACTGTAATCAAGATTCGCACTGCTGTAGTTTTGTGAACAGTGTCCTTTTAGCAATACAAAACACGAAAGTCAAAGGTCTTGCCAAAATTTTTCTCACGAATTGGAGAAAGCCATTCATGAAATTGTAAAGATTAATGACAGCACATCTATCACGGAAAACGTTTATCTAGCAGAGACATGGCTAAAGCATTCAAATAGCTTTGGAGTAGACTTTGTAAGATCTACAAAAACTTTTTCAGTGAGAAGAGAGGTCAGCTTCCAAGATTTGTTGTCAAAATGCTATTGCTGTTAGGTATCAGTTTGATCTTTGGTATTTTTCCAAAAACATCAGATGCAATAGAAGTTCCTGCCAACTGGAAAATCTTGATCAAAGAAGCCTGTCAAAAATTCGAGATGGTCTCTCCCGGTCTCGCACCATGTGTTGTAGAAGCTAGACAGATAAAACGATTTAGTATTGAAGAACTTGATTTGTGTTTCTGCCCAAAATTACTCCTTTGGGACCCTCTCCTCAGCGTAATACGAAACCAAGATTTTCCTGTACTATGCCCGGAGCATTACGAGCAATTAGAGCCTACTAATCAATGGATGAATGGTTCATCGAACTCCAGAAATCCAAGAGTCCTCATTGATAGCTCTTACATGACTATTCTAGTTGCACGCGAATACGAATGTCCTGGCAGTATCTGTGAAAGGTCGCATCGAATTCGAACAACTGACACACGTCTTTTAGAAATGGTCAGCACAGATTTCGAAGAAATACTTTTTTCACGCAAGTTGTGCATGCGTAGGACCTTCTTATCGATGATGATAGATCAATTACTTTCAGGTGTGTCTTTTAGTAAACTTCATTTAATGATGCTGCAAAGAATGCATGAATTCATTGATGCATCCAGGCAGCGAGCTGAATCTTACAACAACTCTTCTTTGTTTCTTGAAAGTTCACTGCTATAACCTTTAAACTTTGTGTAACTCTTAAATGATATACCGTACTATGGACCGCTACTCTGCAACTTCTCCGATGAATTACTGACCACACTTGACTTATTCCTATCTGACCTCCGTAGTGAAGAGAGTTTTTTACGGTGTCGAAACTACCACCTAGTATGTAAGTTCCATGGTTTGATTTATTTAAAAGTTTTTGTAAGTTACAGTAACAAACAAACCATTCACCTAGTCCACCTACCTAGCTTTTAGGTACATATACTTATACTTTAGTTCGGAAATAAGAATGCAGAACCGAATGCGACCGGATTGATTCAACAAGTAGTCACTTGTTGTTTTGCAAAGCATCTGTCGACTTTTCTAGCTAAAGACCATTTTAGAAAGTTATTATTTTAGGTCTAATAAGTATTTTGATGATTTGCAGATATTTTCGCTTAGGTGTTCCAAATTTACTGAGCTAAGTAACCAGGACAACAAGTACATCAATTTCATATGAAAATTAAATTAAATTTATTTATTTTCAAAGGTGACTTTCAACATTGGCATGCACAGGGAAGCGGATAGAAGGTGGGCAAAAACCTATAACTCTCTTTTCATTGTGATGAATGAAAAAAAAGAAGTCGTAACTTGGAAATTGACCAAAGCAGAAAGGTTCAGCGTTGTCGAAGATTTATTGCAAAATCTGGAAAATAGACTGGTCAGGTATGTAGAAGAAAGTATTATTAGAATAAGAAATGTGATTTAGTGATTTTGAAAATAGAAATAGGAATTTTGATTAAATAGAAAACAGGCTCTAAACTGCAAGGGATTCTATGTAAGGTGGATTCTGAGGCTCTGGAATGTTCTTCGGAATTTTTTCGACATAGAGATTTTGCAGAATTTCGTAAATTAGCAGATACTTTATCGGTTCAGGATGTATGTGTCAACCACGCTTGTGTGTTAAATTTGGCCTTTCATTGTCGCAGCAAGCTCATTTTTCATAAATCTGAAAAACTGGTTTTAAAAAATCTGAGAAATTTAGACATACCAAAGTTCTAGGACAAAAACAGGACGCGAGGTTTCTTTGGGACATATTGGATTTGAATTTCCTTTTTACATAACAATTTTGAAGATTCAAGTTTAGCTACTGTTATTATAACTTTTTTGATAAGCAAGGACTTATATCTTTTTTCCTGCAGGTCAAGCAACATTGAAGGAATTACTTACTTTGTCTCGGACACATGCTGCAAATGGGAAAGACATATAAAATCAGTATTTGGAAAGGAAATGAAAATAAAGCTTGACTTGTTTCATGCAGTTCAACGAGTAACAAGTACCCTAAATAAGAGACACCCACTTTTTAGAAGCTTCTGTGATGATCTGAGAGGTACCTTTAGAAGGGAAGGAGATTCTGGATCCAGTAGAACGATGAGCACACCAGATCCAGATGAAATTGAAGGAAACCTGAAATGCCTTATTCGAAAATGGAGCTCAGTAGAGGCACTACTTTTAGGGAAGCCACTACTCAACCATGAAACGAGAAAAGCGATTTCAAACCTTTTGAAACATGTCGAAAAAGGATGCTTGTCAGCCATTCCAGTTGGATACTCGACAGGTATGAATGAAAACTTGCATAGAAATTTAAATCGGTTTCTTAGAGGATTAAAAATGGGCCCGGAGCTTGCAGCTAATTTGTTGATGCTCTTTTTTTTCATATGGAATAGCAAGAAAGCCATTACAAGAAATGGCAAAAAACTTTACGACAATTTTAGCAAACCCATAACAGGCAGAGAAGAAAGGGAAAGATTGGTAGAAAAGGAATGCAGTCTGCGTGAAACGATCCCAGAAAATCAACAGCACCCCCACACAATTTTTAGCGAATCCCATCTATCGCATTTGCAGTTCCAGAGTTTAGACCCATTTCTAACGAAATACCATTTGTATAAGCGTTTGAAGGCTCAGTGTCAGATTGAAAGCATGACATTGGAAATTTTCTTCGACTCCTCTCGTTTTTATGGGCTGTTTTGCAAGTCACCCGACAGCTCTTCTGCTGAATTTCAATTGGAAAGGAGAGCGAGGAATTTTGGATTGCGGTCCGAGACAGTGATTCGCTTGCCTGGAGATAGAGAAGATGATATCTTATCTGTGCTTGCAATTTCAGTGGTAAGCTTGATAATTGATAGCCAGGGCAAAAATAGATTATGTGAAAGTTTAAGAGCAATTGGACTGTCACAAGACATTTCACATAACTTAACATGGATGTTGGACAAGGTAAAGGAAAAGAAGATTAGTTTTTGTGATGCAGATTCGGCAAAAATACTTCAAACCATTGCAAATGCCCTTGGATTATCGATTGTTTGCTTTCTGTCCAGTGGCACCATACCCCTCGTACCTTTTTATCCATCTTCTCAATCAAATCACAATTGCCTGCTCTACATCGGTTGCCTGCATGGGCAATGGAAGAAGTTGACAAAACAGCTTTTAAGAACGGTGTCTGCTTCCCTCAATGTAGAAACATCGAAACCTGGCAAAACAAAACGAGCAACTTGCTGTTGTGGGTCCAAAGAAAAAGATCCCAGCAAAAAATGCATCAAAATAGAAGGTGCAAAGTATGCCAGCAAATGTCCTTGTCTGAAAGAGAAACGGTCATGTGAATCATGTGAGTGTAAAGGCTGTGAAAATCCTACAGGCAGACCCATACCACACAAAATGAATAAAGATTCAAGAGAACGTGCACCTCCACAGCTGCAACCAATGTTCAAAAAGAGCAAAGACTTCCTTTTGCAGAAAGGTGAAGATATCAGCTCTCCCGCTTGGACGTTGGACGAAAGTCTTCTCCTGAGGCACTGCATGGAAATTTATCCTGACAGCACAAGCATGCAGGAAACGCTGTTTGCTACAATGGCTCTACAGTTGTGCCGCAAAGGCTTGCATATTGGGAAAAAGACTACCAATCAAATTAAAGCAAAAGGAAACTTTCTTCTTGTAGGACAACATGAGGCTACAGCAAGGATGGTTGTAAGTAAAAACAATTGAATAGTACTCATTCCTGAGGGGGTACATGACCAGGTTTTGTTTAGGGTTGTGTGCCGCCCAAGTTTGAAGAAACATACCCGTTCTTTATACCAGTTTTTGAAAATGTATACCCAACCTCACATCAATATTTAAAAATAAGAAAATCGTGAACATTGATACCAATCTTGAAAATCGAGACCAATTTCTCGTGAATTGCATAGTTTTGCAAATATCTACGAAGAATTAGACCCTCCTACCTTAATGGCGCTGAATAGAGGACATGCGGTAATCGTGTGATATAACCCATAGCGGGGATTTATCATGGGCCAGCATAGTTTTTATTTTATATTTATAGGTGTACACCAGTCGAAAACTCAGGTTTGATGCAGATTTCGAAAACGAGGCAACCAAGTGTATGGTTCTGTTGGTTCTGGTTCACAAAGCGAATGGCGGCGCGATAGTTCGATGGAAGGAAGGACGACATAAAGTTGAACAGATATAGTTCTATACAGAATAAATTGAGGGAAAGAGCTTCTATGGCATATTGGAACTTGATATTAGCATCAGTAGAGTAGCTAACTTTGTCATAAGTCTTACTCGCATTGGCCGAAATAGATTCAAACTTGATTGCATTGGCCTATTATATTTAGAAGTGGTGGTAAAAGGCATGATACGCTCCTTGAAAAATGAGTGAGCAGAAACATAGACATCATGGATTTAAACATCAATCAAGACGACGATTATTCATTGACTGAAAAGGGTTAATCTGGAAAATACTGAACTGAGCTACCCTAATTTTCCACAACTGCAAGCCATCACAAAATGAGGAACATCAAATTTTAAATAACGTATATATGCACATA
>REGM01000030.1:3190759-3201507 GCA_004194415.1 Aurelia aurita
CTAGTTATATTAAAGGGAGTCACCTGTTTGTTAAATGGACATTAGCTATATTAGAGCATACGATTTCAAGAAGTTTTGCTAGTTATATTAAAGGGAGTCACCTGTTTGTTAAATGGACATTAGCTATATTAGAGCATACGATTTCAAGAAGTTTTTCTAGTTATATTAAAGGGAGTCACCTGTTTGTTAAATGGACATTAGCTATATTAGAGCATACGATTTCAAGAAGTTTTGCTAGTTATATTAAAGGGAGTCACCTGTTTGTTAAATGGACATTAGCTATATTAGAGCATACGATTTCAAGAAGTTTTGCTAGTTATATTAAAGGGAGTCACCTGTTTGTTAAATGGACATTAGCTATATTAGAGCATACGATTTCAAGAAGTTTTGCTAGTTATATTAAAGGGAGTCACCTGTTTGTTAAATGGACATTAGCTATATTAGAGCATACGATTTCAAGAAGTTTTGCTAGTTATATTAAAGGGAGTCACCTGTTTGTTAAATGGACATTAGCTATATTAGAGCATACGATTTCAAGAAGTTTTGCTAGTTATATTAAAGGGAGTCACCTGTTTGTTAAATGGACATTAGCTATATTAGAGCATACGATTTCAAGAAGTTTTGCTAGTTATATTAAAGGGAGTCACCTGTTTGTTAAATGGACATTAGCTATATTAGAGCATACGATTTCAAGAAGTTTTGCTAGTTATATTAAAGGGAGTCACCTGTTTGTTAAATGGACATTAGCTATATTAGAGCATACGATTTCAAGAAGTTTTGCTAGTTATATTAAAGGGAGTCACCTGTTTGTTAAATGGACATTAGCTATATTAGAGCATACGATTTCAAGAAGTTTTGCTAGTTATATTAAAGGGAGTCACCTGTTTGTTAAATGGACATTAGCTATATTAGAGCATACGATTTCAAGAAGTTTTGCTAGTTATATTAAAGGGAGTCACCTGTTTGTTAAATGGACATTAGCTATATTAGAGCATACGATTTCAAGAAGTTTTGCTAGTTATATTAAAGGGAGTCACACGTTTGTTAAATGGACATTAGCTATATTAGAGCATACGATTTCAAGAAGTTTTTCTAGTATCCTCTTTATGAATATCCTCTTTCATGTTGATTCTAAGATTGTTCAAGTTCGCTTTTGGTTAGTTGATATTTTCTTTGCATAAGATTTTAAAGTCAATAAAGGCACTTTCTATTTCACATGTGATTCTTCCTCAGTTTTTGTTAAAGCAAAACAAACAAATTGAAGCTGAAATCTGTAATTTCAATGAAAGAAATAAATCTCTGGGAAATCTCAAGACAAAGATATACGATCCCAAATGAAAAATTTAATTAAAAAAAGTGTTAACAACTGGCAGATTTTGGTCTTGTTATGATCCATGATTCTGTTGAAGAGCTAGGAGTGGACTTGAGTTGTCAGAGCTTCCCGAGAAACTTGAGTTCGAAGCGCCACCGATATGCCAAGGTTAGTTATTAAAGGGACAACGGACAAATTAGAATGGCTTTAAAACTGCTTCAAGAAATTTAACGTTCAAGAATGACAACTTTTCCGTTATTGTCATATATTCTAAAAGAGGTTGGCATCCTAGGATTAAAATACTTCTTTTAGTATTTGATTAAATATCTTTTGAGGCCCTTTTAACGAAAATACAATATATAAATATTAGCAATTCATAAGAAATTTTTGGTAGAATCTAAAATTAGAACACAAGAATAGAATAAATTGATATGATGAAAACCAACTATCAACTCGCAACTCGCAACTCGCAACTCGCAACTCGCTGAATATAATCCCTGATGCTAGGGAGCCTATTGTGTCATTATCGTTCGAGCTCATGATCTCCTGGAATTTTTTAAGCGACCAAAGTATGTAATAAAAGATTCGATCTTAGGGTACCATAGGCCGGGCATACAAGGAGGAAATGTACCTCATCTTCAAGTAGACCATAAGGGAGCAGTTTTTACAGATACGGTCAATGACATCAGTATAAAATGTTTAAAAATATCGTTCAATCCACACTGAATGGTTTATTAATGACTAAATGCTGAACCTCGTTAGATTTGGAGACCTTCTTTCATCGTAACGTGTCCGACAAACCAGTCGTTTTTGGAAAGAAGATCGCACTAAGTCTCTGGAAGGCAGGTTTATTTTTTCTCATGAACAGACATAAGACCATAAAAATAACAGCACATGCCACCCTTAAAGTTTCACAAGTTTATGTTCTTCTTTAAGGGGACCACTACGTGCAATTTGGGTATTTGGGATGTGGCACCTTAAAGGGTCCCATTTTCACCATTTTCGGTATTGATTTGGGCCATGGTTTTGCCAAAAATTATTTTATTTGTTGGTATAGAAATGGGTTCATGAAGAACCCGGGGAGGTACTTGGTTTACGAAAATACGGGGAGGTGCCACTGGAGAATTGAAAAAGCAGCTGGAGTCAAATTCCTGAAAATTATTACCTGTCCCGGAGTAAAATTGNTCCACACTGAATGGTTTATTAATGACTAAATGCTGAACCTCGTTAGATTTGGAGACCTTCTTTCATCGTAACGTGTCCGACAAACCAGTCGTTTTTGGAAAGAAGATCGCACTAAGTCTCTGGAAGGCAGGTTTATTTTTTCTCATGAACAGACATAAGACCATAAAAATAACAGCACATGCCACCCTTAAAGTTTCACAAGTTTATGTTCTTCTTTAAGGGGACCACTACGTGCAATTTGGGTATTTGGGATGTGGCACCTTAAAGGGTCCCATTTTCACCATTTTCGGTATTGATTTGGGCCATGGTTTTGCCAAAAATTATTTTATTTGTTGGTATAGAAATGGGTTCATGAAGAACCCGGGGAGGTACTTGGTTTACGAAAATACGGGGAGGTGCCACTGGAGAATTGAAAAAGCAGCTGGAGTCAAATTCCTGAAAATTATTACCTGTCCCGGAGTAAAATTGTCTAAACAATACCCTGTCCTTGAGTTTCTTTAAACAAAATTGTGCGCTGCCCTGGAAATTTATCAGGAATCTATCAGAAAATGCAGAAATGCTGCCATCCAAGCGATTTCAATCCTACTCGTGAAGTGCCAATGGCCTACAACAACGTTTAAGGAGTAAATCACGAAAAGAATGGGCCCTGTCATGAAACCGGCTGGAGAAAAATAATACCCTGTCCTGGAGAATTGGCGGAAATTATGTGGGGGGGGGGGGTTGGAGCCCCCCAATTATAGAAGACTCGGAAATTTTGCTTAAAAGTGGGTAATTTCTACGTTGGGATTGAAATTGCAACGAAAAAGCGAGTCACAGTAAAGGAGAAGAAGAACAAAGTTTTCAAATGGAAAGGACTGCAAATAAATTGCGCAAACCCAAAAGAATATTTTATATTTTTATGCAATTATATAATCCTTTCAAAAATGAGAAGAAAGTAGTTGGGTATGGTGTAATATAGGTACATTTAGGCCAATTTACTCTAGGTATTGCCCATTCATTCTGGACTTATTTTTCCTTCATTCGTAATGTTGAAGTGGTACTCTTTGTTTATTGTATCATAAGGAACTGCACGTACGTTATAGACATTTCAGGCGTCTTGTGACTAAGGCCCAACGGTTCTTTTAGGAAGCTAGATTGCTTTAGAGCTTATGCCTACTATTGTATGACTCAAACTTAGTGCAGGTAATGTAGACGATATCACAGAATTCTGTGACGATATATGTATCCGCCGCAACAACTACAGAGAGTAGTTACTTCTTTATTTAGATGTTTTAGAGTATCAATTTGTATAAATAAGAGGTTCAACTTTACATGACATGGATAAGAATCACAGAATTGTCAAAGTTTCTATTTTGTGTGGATTGGTAAAGTGCGAGTTGCGAGTTGCTCTTGTTTTGCGAGTTACGAGTTGCGAGTAGGGGCTTTCAGCGAGTTGTGGGTTGAAAGTGAAAAATGCGAGTTGGTACATTTAAAATTGGTTGGGGACGTGCCACTCAAGTTTCAAAAACATACAAATTTTTCGAAAATGTATACCCGACTTCATAACAAGTTTTGAAAAAATGACCTATCTATTCCTTCTTTAAACCAAAATCGTGAAAATCGATACCGTTCTTTATAATAAAATCGTGAAATTGATACCCTTACCGATGGCATGTCCCCAGTAGCCAAGAAATACATAGCGTCCCCCGGGGGCATACTGGGAACGACGGTCCTACATTTGTCTGAAAACCAGTAGTTAAAAAAAATTGGCATCTCCTTGGTCCCAATAACCGGTCTTTCTTCGTGACAATTGTCTGTCCACTGTTATTTTTCCTCAGCTTTGGCCGACAATTTGAATTAAATCATCACTTATTTGTCCCAAATTTGTCCCAAAATTGGTAGTTTTAGTTACGTAGCTTCATCCGACATCCGAAAGCAGGCTGTAGCTATATCTGTTAAAGCAGAAGTGTCCTCCCAAAGACAAAGCTAGATCAAGTTTACAGGGCGCGGCTCGAGAGTCATTTGCGATACTGTAATGAAATATGGGGCAGTCTGTCAAACATCAAACTTGATCAGCCTCAGCCTCTGCAGAACAGGGCTCGCGCATTTATAGAGAGTTCAGTTCCAGATTGAAAGATGACTGGAGATGTAGTTGGCTGTCTGTTTGAAGCTTGATTAAATATGACAGGGCTATCATGATCTACCAGATAATTAATGACTTGTGCCCTGACAGCTTGTAAGGAAGATTTTTAACAAGGTCGCAGCTATCTAACTAGGGGGCCCCCCATAGGGGTTGTGATTCACGCATTCACGCACCATATTTTAGCATTTCACGCATTCACGCACAGGAAAACTGGCTTTTCACGCGCACGCAAGCAATAAATCCAATATCTGCGTAAGCTGATGCTCGCCCGGCCTGTTTGAAGGACCATAACACTAGTTTTCAGACTTTTAAATTTATACTGTTTGGTAGTCTGACTGAGAGCTCTGTAAATCGACAGAAACGACAGAANAGGCATGATAATTGCTCTGCCTGCATTACTTGCTATTGCTATTGAGAAGCTCCAGAGATGCAGTTTTGCATTAAAATTGCTTTGGGATGCTTGAATTTCTGGAAACTAAGGAGAATCTCCGATATTCCTCGATATTCCCCGACATTCCCCGGTATTCCCCGTGATTCCCCGACATTCCCCGTGATTCCCTGGTATTCCCCGTGATTCCCCGACATTCCCTGGTATTCCCCGCAATATTCCCCGTTCCTGCTTTTAGTAATAGCCGAAGATTTTTAACAAGGTCGCAGCTATCTAACTAGGGGGCCCCCCATAGGGGTTGTGATTCACGCATTCACGCACCATATTTTAGCATTTCACGCATTCACGCACAGGAAAACTGGCTTTTCACGCGCAACGCAAGCAATAAATCCAATATCTGCGTAAGCTGATGCTCGCCCGGCCTGTTTGAAGGACCATAACACTAGTTTTCAGACTTTTAAATTTATACTGTTTGTTAGTATGACTGAGAGCTCTGTGAATCGACAGAAACGACAGAAAAACGCAAATAACAGAAGTAGTATACAGCGGTGTTTAGTAAGGCAAAAATTAACTGAAGGTATTAAAGTGCAAGAGCCCCCAGGGAAAATTTTTGAGGATACTCACTCTACTTTGGCTAAAAAACCTCCCGATCCCATGTTTGCTGGTGTTAAAGTAGAATTTTTGGACAATTTTATAACAGTGTTTTCATCAATTAGCATCCCCAGAAAAAAAGTTTAGGTAAAAATTATTTACTTTGGCTTAGAATGCCTATCTCGATCCCATGCTTGCCAGTGCTAAATTGGAAACTTTGACATTTTTCTAACAGTTTCCTATTAATCACCACCGTGAGGAAATTTTTTGCCAAAATACTCTTTTACTTTGCCTTAGAACGCTTCTCACAATCCGATTTGCCTGCCATCAAAACAGAAGCTTTCACAATTCTGTGATAGTTCGTCTAGAAAATTTTTTAACGACACCAACCTTTACTTTGGCTTAGAACGACTCTACCAATCACGTTCCAGTATTTCTCGGAAACTTTTTACCCTATCCTACCTATACCCAACCACTTTCACCTTGTTCTTGAAAGAATTTCAAAGACCATATTTTGACAAAAGTGGAGTTCAATGCCCCCCATTCCCCCTCCCCTTGGTCATGCCACTGGTTGTTGTAGCTTTTTACAAAAAGTCGCAAAGCAAAAGTGCGCGGTCTGAGGTCTGGAAAAAAATGATAGAAGGGATCCGGTCAATCGAAAAGAGATGCCGATACTGACTTGAGATTGAACTATTTGTTTATTACGTACCAAGTTAGAATAAATTATGGGACTTTAAATGATAATTTGTAAAACTATCATCTCAGTTTGAATTTCATTCACAAATTCACGCATTGGCAAAGCCTGTTTAACGGCATAACGCAACTAAAACTCTCATATCACGCTTCACGCAAGAATCTCAATTCACGAAATCACGCACCAAAAATCGAGATTTCACGATTTCACGCACGGAAATATGGCCAATAACGCATCACGCAAAAATATGGGGGGGCCCCAACTATGCATTAAGAAACTCGCTAGATATCGACGTGCCGAGACAAAATTTGGAATTTTCAAAAAAGAGTTTCCGTTACTCTGGTACCAAAGTTTTGAATGAAATTCCATTGAACAAAAGAAATAGCTATACAATTTACACTTTCCAAAGGAAATTGAAGGGTTTCTTGCTAAGTCGGCAATAATTCCCAAAGCACGAACCCTAGGGAAGAACATCATAATATTTTTATATTGTATAGTATGGCTTTAATCATTTATATTTAGGGTATTATGGTATGGTTTATATTTAGCATTTAGGGTATTATGGATTTGTTCTTGTTTTAGCTGATAGGGTTTTTGTGCATACATATTATAAATGAATGAAAGTGGAAGTAAAGGGTGTTTACTCACAAATTTTGCCAAGGATGCTAATTTATAAAAAAAGCTGCATGAAATTTTCAAAAATTCTTATTCAATGCCGGAAACTAAACTCTCAGATCGCCAAAGAATTAAGAAACCCAAGTAGTGAAAACACTGAGTATTGAAAATCTGATAATTTTGAGTAACGGTCAGTACTGGCTTTAATTCTTAATCTGTTTAGAATAAAATACGTGCAATGTGTTTTTGTCTTTTTTCTATCAACAGCTGAATATAACCAACATTGAAGTCTGATTTACATATTCTCTCAGCACAATTTCAGGGCCCTGTTTATGTGTGGTTTTCCAGCAAAATACCTCAAAACAAGCACAATTCCGCCACTTTCGTGGAGTAGGAATCCTGTTCAGCGGCACTTCCCTGTAAAAGATACGAGTGCCCCCTCAGGAGGAAAAAGTATATGAAATTAGGCATATAAATTTATACCTATTAGCAGAATGGGTGGCACCATGCCCCTTACCCCAAAAGAATCTTAAAGCCGCCTGGGTTTTTCTCTTCTTCTTTTCCATTCAATAACGCAATATTTTAAAAATACATGGTCATACTAACACATATCTACAACAAACTAACAAAACAATAAACAGCCATAAAGCGTACCAAAAACAGAGAGGGCAACTAACATTTTTTGCAAATTGGTTGAAGTGTCCTGTTTTCAGACTCAAAGCGCGTGGTGTATATTGTATGAATGAAATATTAGAACAGCAAAAAGGAACTCTGGGTCCTCATTTGTCATTAAAAAGATATACTTTTGTTCGTATGATGGGATGCCAGAACAATTTATGTTGAGATCGTCTATCTTTGAGAGAAAGCATTTCTATCAATGGCAAAAGATTTGCCTTTGAGAACAAAATGGACTTCGTTTTCGACCTCATCTTGACAGAATTTGCAGAGTCTTTTATCAGGATCGGTTGGGGGTTTTGTGTGCCAACCAGTTTCTATTGATAGGCAGTGGTCACTTAACCCTATTCTACCCGGGCTCTTTGGTTCAGACCACATCCCGGGGGGGGGGGCAAAAAATGCCCCCTAATTATCTCCGAAACCATAATTGCTATGCCATTGTAACTTTGTACAATAGTAATTACATCTATTAGAAGTCTAATTATAGAATCTGATGCTAATTGGTCTCGTGGTTTGTTGCCAGGCAACCAAACAATAGGACTATGTCACATATAAGCTTAAGTACTGGAACAATAAAAAGTGCTAATTAGTTCGAATTTTAATGAATGAAACGTCAATAAACTACTTAAAAGTAAAGAAAATATGATTGTCTATCGATTGATATCAAAATTTTGAAATTTTGTCTTCTTTTGTTGGAAATATGACGTCATCAATGTGAATGACGTCACATAATCTACATTTTGCTGACGTCAGCAAATATAAATAACGTATATATCAAATGAAAGTACTTTGAAAGGGGAATCGTTTGGTAGCAGTCACGATTTAATCAAAGCTAAAACAAAGAATCTATGACTGTTTTGTGATTTTCTTTGTTACCACTCTCCAAATATGGGCATCTCATGGTCACGTGACTTTAATTATGACAATGAAAAGTTTATAATTTAATTGTCAATTAAATAATAGGAAAAGTCAGAACGTTTTGGCTCTCTATCCTCTTTACTTTCGGCTTTATTGTAAGAAGTTTGGTTGGGGGGAATTTTTTGCCCCCCCCAGGTAGAATAGGGTTAATCGTATCTTTTTTAGGGTCCTTCGGAAATGTCTGTTCTGAATCAATGTAAGGTAGTTATCGTATGTCAGGTTAGTTTTGCGAGTCTTAAATGTGTTAGCTTTGAGCTCCAGTTTGTTTGTCCAAATGTCACTGTAGTGTTGTTTCCGTGCATGTTTCAGAGTGTATTGTGAATGTGAAAGAAATGGCTTTTTTATATATTCGTCTTGAAGTAAGGTGTCTTCTAATTGGGAAATGTAGGAAGTCATTGTATGTCGGGTATTTATTGAAGATTAATATCTAAATGCTAGAGTTTCTCAAAGAAACAGTTTCAGTTTCATTTGGTATCAATCAATCCCATATAGAATTCAACACAAATACTCTACAACTAAATATATTACGACACTAAGAACTAAAACTGACAATACTTAAAATAAATGAAGAAGCTACTTTGCATGATTGTATTTAATATTGAGTGATTAAGGTGGAGCCCTCTAACTAGGTTAACTAATCGAGAGAGCCCCCCAAGGAGGAGAAACACGCGAGAACATAACAATATCAATAATACGTATTACATAAATTAGATATATCATAGGATTGAAAACACACAACTTAAATCGAGAGAAAATAAACATGGTAATATCAAGTAGAAATATACCAAAGTTCTGAAAGCAAAAAACATTTAGAAAGATACATGTAATATGTAATGGATGAATGATTTAAGGATAACAAAGAAATTCATCAAAAATATGATTTTAAAACAAAGCTTCTCAGTGAGCAAAAAGCAGGAATCATATAATACAAATATTTGCCTTTAAATTGAATGAAACTACTGTCTGATTCAGTAGGGGAAAATATCACAGTCATCTTTCTCAACTTATTTGTTCCAGACTTTCTTTGATGTCTTGTTGCTCCCTTCCTGGTGTCCACCTTGTTGTGGTCCTTCTGAACTGGCATTATTTCCACACTGACATATCCAAAATGCTTTCTAAGATGAGCCAGAGATATTGATTCAAGGCTGAAAATAACACATAAAAAACCAAGTAAAACTAGGGGTGCAATTGGATTTTATCCATGTACCTAATTATTGTGGAAATGGAAAGCAAATTACACAGGTAAAGAACCAATATGTCCTACCTACACATTGTCTTTCTTGAACAAATTATTATTGTATAAACAGGTTGTGTAAAAAGTCAGAAGATTGTAATGCGAAGAAGGCCTAATAAAATCTAATCAAAAGTCAGTTAATCAGTATGCATTTGTTGTGTTTTAATAGTGCATTGAATTAGTTGCATGAATGTTTGGGTTTGAAAGTTCCTATTTCCTTCCAGGAAACCAAGAATAAATGTCTACAAGAAGAAAAGAATACAATTGACATAATTTTAGTTTCATAATTTTGAAAGTATGAGCCATAGTCTATGGCGCATGTATAGGATGCAAAGGAATGCTTACAATCAAGCAACCTTCTTATCACAGATATCACATGCGTATAAAAATAAATACTTACATACATAGGCCTAACTACCTTACCTACAATAATACCAATATGTACATTTCTCTAGCACCTCATAATTTCACATTCATCGTAATCAACCATCCTAAAACGGGAACCATACGTCATACGTCAGCGAGAATATTGATAAGTGGATAGCATAGTGACTGCTCACAAACAACTTAGTTGGATGATCAGGGTGCCAAATTCAACTGACGAAGCCAATAATCACAAGGAGATCAGTGATCATCATCCACGCACTTTAGGCCATATTCACTAGCATATAATTGTGGTTGTTGTTGTCAACAGGTCAATCCAATTCAACACAGAATTCAACACAGGAACCCGAGAACCCGAGAACCCAAGCATCTTCACAATTTCAATCTTTTTTATTTCCTTCCACTCAACTATGTAGCATATGTACGGCAACTACACATGATGATAATAAGGCGTTTAGTTCTGTCAACCCGAGAACCCGAGAACCCAAGCAACTTCACAATTTCTGGCTTTTTTATTTATTTCCTTTCTTCCTTCCTTTCCCTTTATACTAAACATAATGATAATAATAAATTTGCTCTGTCAGGGCTGTCAACCCAAGAACCCGAGAACCCAAGCAACTTCACAATTTC
>REGM01000030.1:3202641-3212881 GCA_004194415.1 Aurelia aurita
TATTGATACATTATTGATACATTATTGATACAATATTGATATATTGATACATTATACGCATACAAGTCGCTCTCCCAATGGCTGGAGCATACCTAACGCACTATTGACACAACGCATCCAGAAATTGCCTTATAACATGCCGGTCGACTGCCTCTACATACATATATGCCACCCCCACCAATTGCAGCATGATCTCCAAACACCAAATCCAGCATTCCTACACCCTTTCGTTTACAACCTGCGGACCTGTAGCTGACAGTGTTGCATGATGGGTAGGTATTACTCCTTCTTTATTTGGTTGCCTTAACATTAATTTTCCTTTGGATTGTATTTTATGTCCAGCATTTCATTTACAGCTTCTTCTACCCTATTCAAAAAATGATATCACTGCCAGAAGTCACTGAAAATTGTCTGCGATTTTGAGATCTAATAGAAGCGAATGTGTTTGGGTTATTGCTCGTGGCAATATGTATAATCGCTGCAATCCTCACCGTTATATCTCATTTGTAGCGATTTCTATCGATATTTCAACGAAGGTCAATATTCTTCGACCGGAAAATGAATGCAGCTCCGGCTCCAAATAAGATATGTTTCTATACATGTAAACAACTCTGGACGGACATCTTTACAACTGATTTATAAAAAAAATTTGGGAATAACTGCAGTAATTTAGCATCCATTTCACTTTTTGTGAGGGCACTAGAAAATTCACCTCGAACAGCCGATTTTGTATCAAGGGACTATAAAGGGGCGATGTCATTGGCTGATTAGCGTGAAATTCAATGATTTCCGGGTGCTCTGGCAACCAGTAAGGATTTGTGCCTTATCTTAAGTACAGTAGTGAACTCAGGGCCTTTCTAGACAAAGAGAAAGTTTCTTATTTGATCAATTTGCTTTCAAGAGAAAGAGTCGTAATTTGAGTGATATGAGCACTACTCCATACAGTGTGACTAACTTGAAGAACTACATCATTTTTTATCGTAATTCTTCTGTTTTTATGTTCTGTTAGTTTAGTATAGATTGTATGCAATAAATAAACCGTGATTTTAGTGGTATCATAGCAATGAAGTGATTGCGTTTGATTTTATCTGTATAAAGATCTATGCAAAACCTGTTCTCCAGTTTTTGCCTCCATTACTGTTCACATCTGTAACCCCTTTATGCCTATGCTGATTTTCGTTTCTCATTTTCAACAAATTTTTATCACTTACAAGTTCTAAGCCAATCTGAAGGGCGTGGCCACAACATTTTTTCCGGGGGAGTACCCCGGACCCCCCTATGTTTTTGGCTCGCTTCGCTCGCCGAATAACAACAAATTTTTACTTCCAGCCGCCACTGGCCGATACACATGATAAAGATGGTGCTATTCCTATAGCTGTCATCGTTGATGGAACCTGGCAGAAAAGGGGATATTCCTCAAAATATGGGGTTGTCCTAGTAATTCTTGGTGATACTGGTGAAGTTGTAGACTTAGAAGTTTTATCCATGCACTGCCATGAGTGTAGAAAACATCAACACGAGGATAAAGAAAATGATGCCTATAAAGTTTGGAATGAAAAGCATGAGCAGCATTGCGAAATAAATTTTGAAGGATCATCAGAAGGGTATGGAGAATAGTGGTGCTATTACAATTTTACAGCCCCTTCGTCAGGCTTTGATGCCAATACCCACCTTTCAGTTTCTAGTGTTTCAGTGGACAAACAACCAATTCCAAGCACTGTTTATTTGCGGCTGGCCCGTTCAAAAACAGACCAGTTTGGAAAAGGCTGTTCTTTAATTTTGGCTCGTTCAAACACTTTATTATGTCCAGTGGCAGCATTAATGTGATACCTAAAAATTCGAGGGCCAAGTACAGGACCACTGTTTGTGTTGGAGGATCGTTCCCCCTTTACAAGTGGTAAACTGTACAATCGCTTGCAATAAGTTTTAAGGGCAGCCGGGTGGCAAGGTCACTTCACCTTGCACAGTTTTCGTGTTGGGGCAGCAACTACGGCAGCTGCATTGAACTTCCCAGAGTACTTGATTAAGGCTCNTTGCGGCTGGCCCGTTCAAAAACAGACCAGTTTGGAAAAGGCTGTTCTTTAATTTTGGCTCGTTCAAACACTTTATTATGTCCAGTGGCAGCATTAATGTGATACCTAAAAATTCGAGGGCCAAGTACAGGACCACTGTTTGTGTTGGAGGATCGTTCCCCCTTTACAAGTGGTAAACTGTACAATCGCTTGCAATAAGTTTTAAGGGCAGCCGGGTGGCAAGGTCACTTCACCTTGCACAGTTTTCGTGTTGGGGCAGCAACTACGGCAGCTGCATTGAACTTCCCAGAGTACTTGATTAAGGCTCTGGGTCGAGTGACGCTTATAAAGTATATATTCGTTTACCACAGCAGCAGTTGCAGGCAGCATCAACCTGCCTAGCGACTGCTGCTAGTTTGGGACAGTCTCAGATATAAAGGAACTATGGTTTTCTATTTGGCTACATTGTGTAAGACCTCTAACCAGCGGTTATAGAGTAGTTGTTAAGGGTTAGGTGACCTGTTTGGCTTGCAGGTGACCTGTTTGGCTGGGAATGTAGGTTTTTTCCAAAAAGTCAAGTTTTAAACCTGTTTATTTAGCAGCTGGAGAGCTAGCACTCAGTTTGCCAAAGGGACTCAATAATTTGTGGATTTTGTAAAACTGTTTTGCTGCATTTAAATGTTTGTGTATGAATTAGACATCTTGATAGTGTTTACATCATGTTCACGTTTCGTTCAATAGCATTGATTGTGTCTTTATTTATGGGTCCTTCATGGCCAATACAGACGTTTCCTTTCAAGGGTTAATCAGCCATTTTTGTGCTTAATGTCACTGTCATCACTGGATTGTTGGTTTGGCCAGTGGGCCATTTTGTTTACTCCACTACCAGGATGGTGTTTTTAGCTCATTATCTGGCCATCACCGGGTTGGTGCCTGCATTCCGTTACATTTTTGGCCTCCGGGCCTGGGTTTGTACTGCACCACTGGGTTGGTGTGTCAATCATATCATCTGGTCACCACCGCCGAGTTGGTGCTTGCATATGGTTTTATTTTGGCCACCAGGCCTGTGTTTGTACCGCACCACTGGGTTGGTGTGTTTAATCTTATCGTCTGGTCACCACTGGGTTGGTGCCTGCATATTTGTTTTAATTTTTTCTTGGCCGCTGGGTCTGGGTTTCTACTGAACCATTGGGTTGGTGTGTCAATCATATTGTCTGGTCACCACCGGGTTGGTGCCTGCATATGGTTTTATTTTTGGCCACCAGGCCTGTGTTTGTACTGCACCACTGGGTTGGTGTGTTCAATGTCATCGTCTGGTCACCACCGGGTTGGTGTCTGCATATTGTTTTATTTTTGGCCACTGGGCCTGTGTTTGGGCTGCACCATTGGGTTGGTGTGTCAGTCATATCATCTGGTCACCACCGGGTTGGTACCAGCATAAACACTTTTGGTCACAGGACCATTGCTCTTCTCTCGACTTTAACAGTTCTGCCATCTACATTTTCAGCTGTTCTTTCCTATTTAAGCTCTGGGTTATTTAGACATGTAAGGGTTCAATGGGTTCTTGCGGCGTTTGTGTAGCAGCTAAGATTTATGCGACTGGTCTTTTCAAGGCGGTGCTGGGTGGTCGCAATTTTGCGCGCTCTGTGGCGGGAAATGTTTTTCCTGTTTCAGTCACTGACCATAAAAGACTGTATTCACCAGGCAGTAAAGGGCGGCAAAAGCCTGGTGGCTTGGGTCTGGGGGCAAGTGCTCTTTTGGAGGAAAATGTAGTGGCCAACTCCCCTCTCAAGGTTGATTTGTTACTATGCAATATAAGGAGAGGAGAGGGTTGGAGTGTGATAGCCTCTTGCGGAGTGCTTGCCTTCTTGTCCCAGTGGGAGCTGCTTGGTTTTAGGCTGATACACAAACGCCCAACTTCCTGACAGGGGGTCCCCCTTTCCATTAGAGGTTTTTTATTTCCATTTGTCGGGGGGATTAAATATATTAATATTCATATTTAATTCTTTTAAGGAGGGTTGCCCTTCAGCAAAAGCTGGTTTTCAAGGGGCCCTCTGATAAACACATCGAAATACAATCTAAAGAAAGAAATTAAGAAACTATTAATTAAATCAAACTATAAAACCCTATTTACAATATTTAAAACCTATATGCAGTAATGTTCATAATTTACATTAAAAAAAGAAAAGAATCCTCATCTCTAAATAGTTTTCTTGACTCTCTAAATATTTAGGCCACATGTTTTAGAATTTACGATGTTAGACCGTAAACATTGACGTGTGCCCTTACATTTGATTTGGTCTTGAAAATAATTGAAGACAATTGACAGATAAACGTTAAAAACAAACAATAAAAATTCCACGAAAGAAAGTCCACGGTTTTCACTTTGGCATAAGGCCAAAATGAAAACCGCGGACCTTAAAAGTTGCGGACTTACGGCCACGAAAAAGGCCGCGAGGTCCGCGGTTTTCACCTGGCCGTCGTCCTCACAGGCTCCTGTATGGATGTGCAGTGGAATCGTCTGCAGCCTCTACTTCTCATGAGCCAAATGATGATGATTCTGGTACTTATGATCAGATGGAGGAGCAAGATTCTGGTGTCAATGCATCTGGATGGCAAATATCTGCAGTTATACCATATGGCAATGTCACACAAGGCCCAAATGGAGAATCTCTTCTTCCTCCAGGGATGCTGGATGATATGTATTTCAGACAGGCACGAAATGGACAGATGGCAGTTGAGGTATGTTTGGTGAAAGACAGCATCATCAGAATTTGCAGAACTTGTCATCCAATTTATGATCCAAGTCAGTTTAGGCAATTCTGCATTGAAGCTGGCACACCAAACTTATTTCCAATGATCAGGAGCTTGATGTTTTCCCCTAGAAGAAATGAAAGACGAAAATCAACTGGAAAGACGAAAATCAACTGTGGACAGGCTCACAATAAAAATCATCTACTCATTCTGTTTTGGCCTAAGTCAGAAATACAACTTTTTGCAAAAAGATTTTAGCATTTTTCTTGGGATTGAAAATTTGAACAGAGAGGCCCTTAACACAGCGAGGCAGCGTGGGGCTACTTGCGCAAGTACAACTGAGAGGACTCATGAAGCAAAACTCATTGCTGCCTATGAGCATGAAATTTATGAAGTCATGAATAATGCAAAACAAACTCAGCATTCTGTTATTGCAATCATTGATGATTTCACCACTATTCATAGCCATAGGAGGCCTGACAGCAAANCAAATATCTGCAGTTATACCATATGGCAATGTCACACAAGGCCCAAATGGAGAATCTTTTCTTCCTCCAGGGATGCTGGATGATATGTATTTCAGACAGGCACAAAATGGACAGATGGCAGTTGAGGTATGTTTGGTGAAAGACAGCATCATCAGAATTTGCAGAACTTGTCATCCAATTTATGATCCAAGTCAGTTTAGGCAATTCTGCATTGAAGCTGGCACACCAAACTTATTTCCAATGATCAGGAGCTTGATGTTTTCCCCCAGAAGAAATGAAAGACGAAAATCAACTGTGGACAGGCTCACGATAAAAACCATCTACTCATTCTGTTTTGGCCTAAGTCAGAAATGCAACTTTTTGCAAAAAGATTTTAGCATTTTTCTTGGGATTGAAAATTTGAACAGAGAGGCCCTTAACACAGCGAGGCAGCGTGGGGCTACTTGCGCAAGTACAACTGAGAGGACTCATGAAGCAAAACTCATTGCTGCCTATGAGCATGAAATTTATGAAGTCATGAATAATGCAAAACAAACTCAGCATTCTGTTATTGCAATCATTGATGATTTCACCACTATTCATAGCCATAGGAGGCCTGACAGCAAAAAGACTTCTGATGCTAAATCCATGTGTACAGTGGTGGTTCGGGTTTTCCAGGCATTCCAGCTATACCCCTTGTGGATGACAATGCCCATTTTTATCATAATATTGTTCTTCCAGGTGACTTTGCCCGACAGTTAACATCAGACAAGTATTTATATCCATTGTCATTTACTTATGCTTCAACTATGTCAAATGCCATTTTTTCAATCCAGATACTGTTCGACAAAGGCTGGAGACACATCAATACAAGGAAGCAGATATTGCAAGGCAAATGCGAAGGCTTGATAACCTTTATCTTCTTAACTTCCTGGAATGCAGACTAAAAATGTGGAAGACTGCAAAAGGGCTATTAGTTTTCTCTTTACAAGTAGAATCAGGGAATATCCATCTCATTATGCTTTATTTGTTTAAGGTGACTGGCTAACACAGTACTATTTGAGACAACTTGTATATCATCATCTAACACCCCCTAACAATTTATCACATGCGACTGATGACACACACAAGTCAGATTGTTAATCATGTTATAGAAGAGGATAAGGATCTTTTCAAAGTGATACCACAATCTCTGCAATTAATGATGATGTTGCAAGTGCTGTTATTATTATTATACTATTAAACAGAGTGCCAGTCAAAATAAGAACAATTGCAGGAAGCTGTACATTAACATCAATTGTTGAACAAGGTCTGGCAAGGACATTCAATTACACAATGGTTTGCATTTTAGGTAGAGCACAAACTGTCAATCTGCAAAGGAAGATCACACGTAACCTGTCAGAATCCTGACAAGAGAAGAAACATTCTGATAACAAAGAAAATATCAAAAATGTCAACTTACTAAAGTATAAGTCGAGCTCAGAGACGAATGTGATAGCAGTGATCAGACAATTACAAAAGTAAGCAGATAACATAAAGGAAGAGAACAAGGATAATTTAATTTATATAAGACGCAGCAGTAGTAGCCTGATAACCAGGCTACAGTAATTGTAAATCATTTGTCTTCCTTTAGGCTTGCCTAGAAATACGCGCCTTGTGGAACCATTAGACGTTATACGCCGTTCACGTTTGTTAGTAGGGACTTTAAGCATGAACAACGCTAACGAGAATGCCAACGCTAGCAGTTACGTTATCGTTTCCGTTTTCGATCTGTATGTGCGTCATTA
The DNA here is from genome assembly GCA_004194415.1 of Aurelia aurita. NCBI lineage: Eukaryota > Metazoa > Cnidaria > Scyphozoa > Semaeostomeae > Ulmaridae > Aurelia > Aurelia aurita. Next base: position 3,209,662 of record REGM01000030.1, read on the forward strand.
AGCATTATCACGAGAACGTCAGTTGTATCATGTGCTTAGAACACAAGGAACCAAAGTTTTGGTTTTGGCGGGAAAATTTTTCCTGGGTTATTCCTTCGCTAAATCATTTCAAAAACGTTCTAAAACTTCAACATGCCAAATTTACGTGAAGTTAGAGATGCCTTACTTACAGCATACGATCTTGGAGCCATAGATGATGTAGAATATGCTTTCCTGTACGCTCTAAACACTTCAAAAAACCTTGAAATTCCTTATTGGCAATATGCACCTTTTGACTTAGAAAATGAATGCAAGGCAGAGTTCAGATTTGAAAAAGAAAATTTACACGATCTGGTTGATGTTCTACAATTAGATGACAAACAAATAATGCACGTGTCATGCTCTTGCCCGGGGGATGGGTCCCCGGGGATGGTCGGGTGTTTCCGTTAGAATTCAGCAACTTTCCGGGAGATGTTGCCCCAGGCCCCGGGATTTTGATGTTGCCGCAGGATGAGACAACAGCAGCAACATTGATTGGGAAGCATGCTGGAACCTATTTCTATTGCCTATGCTGGAAACATTCGGATGCTCATTCATACTGCTCAAGCAAGTTGAGACCAGTTGAAGGTATAGTTTGTTCATCGCTTTGATCGTTTACTCGAAGTTGCTTTAAAGCAAACTGGAATCATTCGACAGAAACCTGAAATTATGTTTGTATTTTTTCATTTTGCAGATGACTTTATTTTGTGTCAACATTAAGGGCGACACGACCAGAAGACTGGTCGTGGCAAGCTCAATTATGGAGCTAAGAGAAAAAGGCATGTATTGAAGTTTTATATCACAGTTGCTTTGTTTGCTGCATTCTTTGGTTATGATTTACAGGACCTTTTACGTCTCCCCTTGTTGTATGTTTCATTATCAAAATTCTTCGGGAATTCTTCCTGCCTTTCACCTCGATATTTTGGTGTGGGTGTGGGATATTGGTATTCTGTTTGTATTTCAAGCCCAGAAATGGCTAAGACCAAATTTTTGCAAGTACACATTTTGAAATCTACACTACGTTCACGTGAAAACACAGCACTTTCTGATTTTGACCAAATGTTGTTCCTCTAACTGTTGTGTGCAATCTCTGAAGCTAGATTTGCAGACAGGTTATAGCACAGGGATGATCTCTGGTCTGGGGGGAGGGAAGGTGAAACCTCCATTGTTAAAAAATATGGTAAATTCTTAGGGGGCCTAAGACCCCCAATTTTTTCAAAATATGTATTTATCTTGCAGTCAAGAACATACACTCTTTCATTTTTATAAGGACCTTTTTTATAAGACGTTTTTGAGGCCCAGTTTCAGGCCAGAGAACAATAGGTCTATTGTTGAGAACAATTGAACAATAAAAACATGAGGCTCAACCTGAAAATATCGTATCACATCTCATTGATTTCTCAAGGATTCAAAAATCCAACCTAAAATTGGATACTTCTCATTTTTTTTACACTAACCCCTCCCTGTCCTACTCACAGAAATGGAGTAAAATGGTGTCAAAGTTTACTAACGTCTGATGACCCCTGTTTTTGTGCCAATTCCTAGTGCTCAAATAGTAACTGCATTATCACGCTTTTAGAAAATGCTTTATTTGTTTTGCTAGGATAGGCAGATTGAGAGATATTTGAATTTAAAACTTTTGACACATAGTTGAAATCACATCTCTTCTAAGACCCTTTATGACCATTATACTATGCCCTCTAGCCCCTTGTGACCCATAGAAACTTTTGTCATTATACTTTTACCAGTTAGCCACTACTATTCTTCATGCTAAGTTTTGTATATACTTCGCATGTTTTTTTCTCAAAGTTGCTCAGACTAGATAAGCTTTGCTTTTTCTGAGTCGTATAAGTTATACATTGTATTTAGTATTTCTTCTATATTAAAAAAGTTTGAATTGAATTGAATGACCACTTCAAACTTTTTTTTGAGCACCTTGTATATATATATTTATTGTCTTAATTTGTTTGATGTCACTCTTTTCAAATAAAATCAAACCAAAGAATATGGGAAGCATTGGGCAACTGTAGTATGTTGACCTCATACCCTTGGGGCCTTTGCTTTCACACTACAGCATATTCTTAGCATTTATTTTTGCTGTTTTTGTCCAACAGTTGTAACAAGATCTCTGTTTCATTTCTTGTCCAGGGAAAAAGAAGTTGGGCATTGATAACAACGCACAAGTCAGCATGTTCCTAGAAGATAACACATGCATTGATGATGATGATGATGAGTTGTTTGAAGAGTTGCCAAATAATATAGCAGTTGGTTTTGAAAATTTAAAGCAGGTGGAAACCAAGCAGTTAACAATTTTGCAGAGCGAGAATGGGAACATCATAAATGGCCCACCTGTGCAGGTAATTGTCTACATTCTGTTCTGATGCTATTTGCAAATAGAACTTTTAGCTATTCTACTAAAGAGTCTGGATCGAGTGATACTTTCATACATTTTTATACAAAAGGTTCAATTGAGTGGCGTTAGACATTCTATCACTTTTGTGCACATTCGAAATTCTACAAAATGTATAAAAATATTGTTTCATTCAGATTCTTTTGTAGAATAGCTAAAAGGTCTATTGCTTAACTTTTTGATGCCAGAGATTGTTTCAAATCAAAGGCTGCATTTTCATCTTACGCTAATCGCAGGGTACTTTAGGACTTTTTTTTTTTTTTTTTTATATTTTCATAATAATTTACATACAATAACAAAGGTACATAACAATACCACCGGGAGCATGGAAATGCATAGCAACCCTGAAGCCATTTACAATTAACTTAATTACAAACATACATAAAGTACTTAATTACATACGTAACATGCAATCAAAATGCATGAAGTGTCATCGAAGGCCAAAAACCCGACCCCGACAGGGAAGAAGCCACCCCGACAAACAGTAACACCAAACCGACAAGCCCAAGGCCATCAGCCCAAGCCCGCCACAGGGCTCCCAGGCGCCAAAATGACACCACCCCCACCGAAACCGAACACCGGCCCCGATGACACTTCATGAAAATGAAAATAAAGCTTAAACACTACAATAAAAACATTGAAGCCCCTTTACAGGTTGCAGCAGTTAACTATTAGTAGCAGCAAATTATTCAAATCGTTGTGTTGCGTATAGGTATTTCAAAGTTGCCTTAAGAATTTCTGTATTAGAATCAACGGACAACCTATCATCACCATACAGTATTATTTTAAGTA
>REGM01000030.1:3251251-3263423 GCA_004194415.1 Aurelia aurita
TTGACAAGCAAAAGTACTAAAAATCGTCACCTTGGGAGTTGTGCCCTCTTGCTTTCTACGTCCATGGAGGAGAATTACATGTGAGATCCATGATTTGATTCTTTATTGGGGAGAAAATGATACTCTTGCGAGGAATTCGTCTGCTAATGTCCAAAAATGTCCCCCTGTTTCAAAAATCACCAAAATTTGATTACAAGGCCAAGCTTCAAAATTCTGTTGATAAGTAGATCAAGGACCAAATCATTTTCCAAGGTTTAGTTAACCATTTGATTGATTTAAAAAATTAGCAAATTTTGACTGTTTTTAGGGCTACCTGGTTTTGAAGCTTACCTCAAAAAGCACACATGACTGCCAGACTAATTTGTATATTAAGCTTCCAACTTGGTGGTACATGTCAGAATGAAGCGCACACTATCATTGGATACTTGAACAATGAAGTGTCTTTGATTTGATCAACTGAAATCCCGATGCTACGGAATCAAACAAACGACGGGAGTCTGCTGTTTTGTGTTATGTGCAATCTTTGCTGACTAATCAGTCAAAAGTGGCAAAGTATACTCTGAGCTCTAAGTTGTCCGCTGCTAGATACGCAAAGGACCAACCAGATACAATTATAAAGGAACCAACCAGAATGTGATGTGTTGACTGAATTTAATGTTGCACAAAATATCTACCGAAGAAAGAATGAATCTTCATCGAAAAGTAGTATGATGGTCAAGAAAACCTATCGGATCTCCCCAGAATTTCCGGCAAAAATATTTATAATTTCGATGGAATTTCCTACTCAAATCGACAACTTTACCTGAGTGAAATTTGGAGTTTCCCCCCAATTTACCCAAAAGCAGATGAACACGTAAGGAATTTTCCTGAAGTCTCCCAAAAACATGTCTAATATAGACCAAGTTTCCAACTTGTTGAGATTTTGAATCTCACTTGGGAAACTATGGGTAAGAGTATATTTCCCTTTACCCATAGTTTACCTGGAGGGAAACTACGTTGGAAATTTGCAGTGTCGAAATCATTTCTTGTCGGAAACGGGAGGAAATGGCCAGTTTACCTCTAGTATACGACGAAAAAACTATGTCGAAATTCAAGCCTTTCTTGCCGTGTGCAGTTCCTCAAATGGAAATGGCATCCTACTGTCGCACAAGCACCCTTTCAAGAGAGTTAACATCAAGCACAAAACATGTACCAATCGAGATTGTGGTGCTAAAAATGAAGTTTTCCCGTACGAACTTGGTGAGTCATGTATTGTCATCATTGTATTGTCGAACAGATACCACAATCATCTTTCTTGCAAAAAAACTATGTCGAAATTTGAGCCTTTCTTGCCGTGGTTGCAGTTCCTCAAATGGAAATGGCATCCTACTGTCGCACAAGCACCCTTTCAAGAGAGTTAACATCAAGCACAAAACATGTACCAATCGAGATTGTGGTGCTAAAAATTAAGTTTTCCCGTATGAACTTGGTGAGTCATGTATTGTCATCATTGTATTGTCAAACAGATACCACGATCATCTTTCTTGCAAAGCAATTTTCTCCGGGCTTTTGTTAATGCAGGTTTTGCAGTAAATACAGTAGGGATAAAAAACAAAAAAGAATATATGGGAAAAGATATGCTATAACTATCATAGGCTTATCTCTAAATAGTGAATATATACAATTCTTTTGCAAGCATCCTGTCCTTTCCTTGGGATGAGCACTGTCAACTAGTTATGCAACCGCAAAAACAACCACCAGCCACCACTGCAATAGGCATTTTCAAAAGTGACTATGGCATGAGGCGGATACAGCCTGAAGTTGAAGGGGGGGGGGCAACCTTCAGAGAGGGCGCCGAAACTACCACAGAAAGTAAGCGCGCCACAGGCGCAAGAAAATCTTTGGACTCCTGGTAAAGAAATTATTTGGTTTTTCTACTAAATACGCCTTGATTCGTATCCTCCCCCCCCCCCCTTCTAATCGAAACAGGTGAAAAAGAGTGCAGCAGGATCGCGACGAGGGGTGCAATTCTCGCCAGAAAAGGGACACCAAGGTGAGTCTTCATTGTTAAGGGGGGCAGTTGCCTCCTAAATCCGCCACTGCACTATGGACTAGATGGAGTGAAAATAGCGAGTTAGGTCAGAAGTCTGTCAATCTCGGCAAGTTATAATCTAGAGACTACAGATAGATACCTCGAAATCTAATTTGAAGAAAATACTCTTAACACTTTTCTTAATTTCACTTAATAGGATTCTTCAATACATGCAACAAGGTGCTAGTTAGTTGTGAGATACTGCTGGATTGGAGAGAGTACCCCAAGGAGGGCTTTCCTGTGACAAACATCATTGAAGCAAAGTTGAGGTCAGCCTCACAAAGGATTGAAGAGGTAATTCTTATCTATTGTCTACGTTTTGGATGGTACTGGGTGTCCCAAAAAAAGTACTCCTGTTCGAAAAATCACCAAAATACAGATAAGTACAGTTGGGGTACTTCTTTGACTTGCTACAAGTCTCAGTTTTAATCTCAGAGAGCGTAGAAGAGCGCACATATTCAGTCTTGGTCCTTGCCTGATGCTCTGTCATTGAAACTCAGACTTGGAGCAAGTTGAGGTACTTTCCCGAAGCTTTGCATTTTAGTTTTTGCAAATAAGTAGCTATTGCACAAATGTTCCCGGTTTTTTGTTCCCGAATTTTTGCAAGACTTGGTAAATATTGGGGGTGCTACATAAGTCCCAACCCAGGGGTACCTAATCCCCCTTTTGGTTTGAATGACAGGTGCCGTTGTATGTATGTAGGATAGTCATAGGCTTTAGATTTACATTTAGATTTTTAAATCTATGTGAAAATAGCTTCGATACTGTTTTAAATCGAATTTCTAATGCATGTCTGACGCTCTTTTACTGTAGTGAGAGCAAAGTTTAAATGTTAGAAGTCTTTTTTTTATTAACATTTTTTTTAGAGTTGCAAGCCATCTGATTCTGAACTTGAATATCTGGTGGATGTCCTCTACAATGGCTTTTACGCCTTCGAAGCATTAACAGACAGAAACTTGGACGATACCATTTGTGGGATATGTGGAACTTGCTATCATTTCATTTGTGGGATATGTGGAACGATTGGAGAAGTTTATTTGGGTGATGGAAATGAAAAAATTGCTGTGGGCTAAATGAGGTAGGTTTTTTTAATCAACAAGGCTTTTACTGAAGAAAGAAAACACTGGACTATTAGACTGGTTCTCCAAAAATGAAATGATAGCAAACCCTGAAAAATTCCAGATAATGTTCCTTAGTCTGCATAAAGATAGAGGATTGCGCCTAAATATAGAAGGACAAAAAATACCTGCCACAGACACTGTGAAACTTTTAGGGATACAAATTGACAACAAGCTTAAATTTGACAAGCACATAGAAGGGCTTTGTTCAAAAGTAAATAAAAAAGTGAACGCCTTTGCAAGGTTAAATGCATATCTCTCTCCAGATCAAGCTACACAAATTTGTAACGCCATCATACTATCGAGCTTCAATTATTGCCCCTTGGTATGGCTCTTCTGTAGTGATGCTGCAAATAGTACAATAAACAGAACGCATAAACGTACTCTACGGGTACTCTACCCGGATTATGAATCATCCTTTCAGTTACTATTGAGTTGAGATAACAGCCAAACTATACATATAACAAATCTCCAGAAACTGATGATTGAAATCTACAAATCAATCAATCAATTGAACCCCTCATATTTGTGGGAATTCCACGAGGGGAAAAAAATAAGATACGTCCTAAGGACCAAAGATCTTCGTAAACTTCCAAAGATCAAGACACGCTTTGGCTCAGAGTCTCTATCTTTCAGAAGAAGCCTTCTCTGGAACTCTCTCAGAAACAGAATTAAGCAAAGCCCATCTCTTGCAGCTTTTAAAAATGATGATAATGATAATGATGAAAGATTGAAGGGAGTGCGACATTTTTGACATCCCTACATTTTGTTCTGTCAACCTTGAATGGCTTATGAAATGATCGCTACCGCCGAAATGGAGGCGAATTTCATCCGTTTATACTTTTTTCTATTTATTTTATGCATCTTATGTTTAACAGGTAGAGGTGAATGATGCTGCAGGGAAAGGTATCGAAAAGTTAGAGGGGAGCACCCACCTTGAATCAACTCTCGAAAACATACGCATGCACATACTGGAAAAGTCCACCTTTGCTAAGTCAAAGCTGCAATATAAAATAAGAGTTCAAGATATTCCTCCCATCATTCCGGCGAAACAGAGGAAATTTGAAATAAACACTGAACGTGAGAAGAAAAGTGTTTATCTGAAAAGCATGGAAACCAAAGTAGAGGGTAGGCTTACTTATCTGTATTTGTATCATGTGGTATCCGTGTGGAAGAATTCACTGTCAATGAATGGTTGGAGAGGCCGAGGTTGGTTGTAATACTTTTTTGAAAAAGTGATGTTCTCCTTACAAGGAACTAGCAGATTCTTTGTAAAACCAATTTGCTATATTGGGCTATTGGCTATCGAACATAAGTTTTTCTTGGAGTGTTACGACTTCGGGCAAGTCGTAATAGTAACTGGGGCAAGTTGTAACAACACAAATAGAACAAAACAAATAATCCAAATGATGGTTCTTGATAAACTAATCACGAAGTATGTCGTATGTAACTTTGCACCTGTCTTCAAAAATTGCTTTTCTCAAATATTCTCCACATTTAAGTTTATCTCATTTCAAAAGTTTATCTCAGAAACTTCAATAACGGACTTCATCAAAAAATACAGTGTTCTATTATTTATTCAAAAACAATGAGAGACAGTATAAAATCATAGCTTTCAGATAAATTTATCTTTAAAATGGCAGTTCTCGGCAGCTTTTGTTGCTGTTGCAACTTGCCCCAGGCTGACAATGAGTAACAGCTTAAGATTCTGAAAATATTGGTTGGATACAATTGCTTCCAAAACTGATTGGAGAGAAAAATACTTCTCTTAGGGCAGAGTGGGCTAGTTCTCACAGAGGTGAGTCGTCCCAGCTATAAATGGGATATAAGCCTCATTTCCCTGTAACTACAGCTGATAATAGACGGATTCTTATTTGACAGGTGTATTGAGTGTGTTGTAAATGTCATAAAAATATAGCATTTAGTATTTCAGAAATTTTTTATGCTGGAGGCTACTTTTTTGCCAACCCGCATGTCTAGCAAAACCACCCTTCAGAAAGATTAGGTGGGCTTTCTCTGGCTTCCCATGGGTTCATTTTAAAGTAGTGCATTGATTTATTCACAATCTTTACCCTCAGGATCTTATCACATGGTTTTGTTGTGTTGAGAACCAGGAGGAAATATCAATCAATTGGTCCCTTTTACTGCAGGCCTACTGTGCTTCATGTAAGTGTAAATGTTTGCGTTCTATTTTAGGAGATCCAATGATGCTTTCAAACGTGATGAGGAAAGACAATATCACAACAACTGGGATTGACAGCATGAATCACCCCAAGCTACTAAAGTTTGCAGAATTATGCAAAATTAGGACTGCAGGGAAATCAAATGTGAGTTTTGCACTCGTTAGTAGAAATGCGTCATCGTTGGGGAAGAAAAAGAACTTAGCCTCTTCCTTTTTCATAAATTTATTAGGTATTTCAGAGGCGTACGCAGCACTTGAGAAATGAGGAGGTCTAGGGCAAATTTTTTTTAAGTGAAAAACCATCGTTTTAAAAGCGAGGCAGTACGGGCCCCCTCCATTCCCCCCTTGGGTATGCCACTGAGTCATTTTTCTAATCTGAAATAAATTATCATATTGGCAATGTTCTCTACTGGTAACCATATATATGTGTTTATCTGTTGTATATAGTTTTTACACTGATGTGTCTTCTGAGCAAACCTGACCTTAACCAGTATCACCTCTGCAGGATATGCTGAAGCATGATATACACCAACTCTATGCAACAATTCTAGTCGGCACGTCAGCTTGCCATGGATTCACAAAATCTGCTGGTCACACTGGAGGCTTCTATCATCTTGTTTGTCGTCATGGTGTAAGTTTAATAAAATTATTACTCTGACTCCTTATTTGGCACTTGGCATAGATCAATACTGATTATTGCAACAGATTGTGTGACCATATTACAGAAAACCCAGCTCCGAATGTTTTCGAATTCTGAAAGTTCCTTCCTTCTCGTCGTAATTCCATGGTACTTCATAAGTAAAATGTCAAGTGCAACTGATTTTTTCTTGCGACAATTTGATTTTTGCTCTTGTTTCAGGATCATAAGTGCAAAATATATTCATTCCTTTTTATAGTGCACTGTTGCATCAAAATTCCTCATCCTTACTGAATCAGTCAGAGATGAAATCCACCGAAATTATTCATCTGTGATACTGCCTGCACATTCGTCCAGCACATTAATAATCGGGAGCCAGAAATTGCTAGAGAACTTTTCTTTTGCTATTTGGATTTTATGTAAATAAAATGTTTTAAATGAATTACTAAATTTAGTTAAATAGAGGACCCTCATGAAAAGCACTCTCGAGTGACTGAGGCCTTCCTCTGTAAATATCTGTATTATTATTATTATTATTATGGGGAGAGCTTAATGGCTGTTTTGAAACCCCAGACTACAACAAAGAACCAACAACGGTAAAGATTGTTGCAGAATCACTGCACTCTTCTCTCAATAATTTATATCGAAGAATTCTTCGCTTTTTGCGAAAATACATAAAATTCCACGTAAAATTCGTTTTTTTCGCCAGAAACCCTAGAGTGTGTTCAAATACTTTTGTTGTCATGAAAGTCTCCTCCGATAACTGGAGGAGCGATTTTCCTCCTCAATTGATGAACCACAAGCTCATTGAAAAACTATGGTATTCAACTGAGAATTTCAAGGATATGCTTAGTTTCTTTCCAAAATTTCTATCTGTGTCTTTATAAACTGAACGACAGTTCTCACAATAATGTGGGGCCTACCTATCTACCTATACTACAGCAGGGTAACAGAGTTATTGTCATCAACTTTACAGTTCCTGCAATTAACTCCACAAACCAAGATACAATACAATTCAAATGCAAACATCCCCGTTTCTACGACGACTGTGGCATTGTGCTTTCGTTTTTATTTACATTTCATTTCATGTTTTTTGACAGAACATGAATATTCCAAATATTGTTCCATTGGAATACAGCGATGGATCAAGGAAAAACGTAGGCAACGGCGACAGAAGAGGTCCAGTTCACGTCGTGGGAGATAGATTCCACAGCAGCTCAAAGCCTCATAAATCTCCCTTGTGTGCATACCACGATATAAATCTATGCATGCAAGCAAATACGGCAAAGACGAGCTATCAGGAATCCGAAAACAACAGAAAAATAAAAAAAACGGTTAAGATCCTCGTGCATGCAATCATTTCACATTCATTTTTTTACAATTATCTGATTGACTTCTATCAAAATGAGAAGATTGTAGCCAAACAAAGAAAAGTCCTGGAGAAGAATGGCCTAAAAGTTAAGAGAGACTATTGTATGAGATTCGTATTTTAGTGAGCGGAGACGGAACATACTCTTGAGTGGTGTATTTACAATGTTATTTGTTATTTAGAAGTATTGTGGTACTACAGTCAATTTTCTTATAAGAAACCACTTATAAGAAACTCTAGTAGCCTCTTCCAGAAAATTAAGACACTCTACAAGAAGCGGTCAGAGGTCAATTCAACGTTTAGAAACTTTTTGAACTTTTTTTAAGAGTTGCAAAGTGTTTTCAATAAAAAGTGCGTTTCTAAGCCAATTAATACTAAGAAGTATAATGTTTGGTTGTGATTTTGTTCTTTCTTGTAAATCTTGGCTCAAAAAGCGATCCTCAATGAATTTTGATAAAATGTGAAAGTCAGACTGCGTTCACACGATAACGGTACAATTTGAAAACGGTGAAAAATGTTTCTCCCGTTCACACAAAAACGGCACATATTTTGCCGGCAGATTTAGAAAATGATAGATTTCGAAAACAGAACTCTAACCGCCACATTTTGAAAACAGCATCCTGTGAAAACTCGAAAACAATGAAAACGGAACATTTGTCAACGCTTTCGAAAGGAGGCTCAGTGATTCTTTATGCCTAAATAAATCTCTTTGTCGTTGGAATCCAGCCTCTTGTCGCATAGAGGTTGCAAAGAGATTAAGGGATTAGTAGCGTCAAATTTTCCATCATTTCCAAATTGTACCGGTATCGTGTGAACACTAGCTAAAATATCGCTACCGTCACATTTTTTACTGTTTTAACAATGTGCCAGTGTAATATGCTAAAATGCGGAAGTGTACCCATCTGAAACGGCATCGTGTGAACGCAGTCTCAATTTTACGAAAAATTAAGAAACTCTGCAAGAAACTTGTACCAACAAAATTGGGCTCTACGTCAAAAACCCTACTACTAAAAGTCAAGTTTCTTACAAAAAAATGACTGTACATTAGCCCAAACGCGTTTGTACTCTAAGATAGACATAGCTTTAGGAGGTCTCCTAACTTTTCAAACTTTGTGGAATGCAAAAACAATTTAGTACATGACAAAATGCTCAATTTCCGTCGTTCTAACTGTTGATGATCACCTCTGCCCCTATATTTCATGCGAGATTTTAAGAGAAAATGCCTCTATCTAGAGATTGAAATAGTTTTCTAGTGCACTTCAATAACAGTTCAATTCATTTCTATTTAAGAAACTTCTCAAGCATCATTTCTATTCAAAAATGAAGCAAATTTTCAATGATATGTATAAAAACTGACCTTGGTTTCCAAAAACAAGGGATTAATATGTAAGTTTCTGCACAGATGGAACTGCCGCTCTGCTTCGCAGTGGCTGTAAACGCCGTAAACCCACGTAAATGGATAGGAGCGCTCATTTCGGAGCAAAAAGGCTCTACTAGCAACAAGACACGGGCGTCTTTAAAAACGCAGATGTTTCATGGTTTTGAGCATCCCAATATTCTAGTTTTTTCTCCCAGAAAAGTGAAAGCAAAGTCCTTGTTGAAAAGAGTTTGCGTTATCGTGTTTCGCCGTTGGTTATGAAGTTCTGTTTTGAAGAGCGGCCTTCAAAAGTACACTTTTCCAGTTGTCAGTTTCAAACCTTTCTAAGTTGACTTTGTATTATTTTACCTTCTTGAACAAAAGAATTCTGCTGGCCTCTTCTTGACTAAAGTCTTCTTGCTGCTAGTGCATGATATTCGTTGCATACCAAGGGCTTCCTCAAGCGGGGGGTATGATATGTACTGGTGCTGGGCATGAACTGAGAAAGACATAGTTTTAGTAAAGACTGTGGTTTCCGGAGGTTACGTAGCTGAACCTTCTAGAAACTTTAGCGCTTGTGAGCAGAACGTTCAAATAGAAAGCACGCGGTTTTTCTTGGAATCATAGAAATGGGAGATCAGCAGATGGATGTAAATGTAAGTTTGCAACCCTTGAATCACTCAATACATAATTCGTCGGGATTAGTTACTAGGTGCTTTTTTAAGATTTAGATTTGTATTTTTGATGGTGATATACTGAATTAAATATGACAGCAGTGAAGAGGGGTAGTAAAAGTATTTTGATGCAACGTGATTGGAAGTTTTTGTTTGATATACAGTAAGGGGTTATTGACAAACAATTTTCGTCACAGTTAACGGAATTGGGCCGTTAGGGAGGGGGGAGGGCAGTTCAGCTCAAATCCGTTAAAAATCAGACTTCTGCGACAAAAATTGAAATAAGTAATATTTCATTATAAGTTCTTAGAGACTAACTTGTAACAGGCCTCAAACTTGCCGATGACATCACGATAGGCTTACGCCCAATGCCGTTTTAGATTTTGGAAATTTGATAAACTTTTGTTGATCCATTTGCATCCTGAGTGCAGTGGGACCTGGTTAGCTAAATTATTAAGGGCCCCAAGCTGCTCCGTTATGCCACTTTTTATTGCTTTTTATAATGTTACTATTACAAACATACTATCTTCTTCATTGTAGCATTGTTGTTATGCACCCAAGAGTATTCTTGAGAGTTGAACTGTTGGCAAATGCACTCCAGTCTAGCTTCGGGCATGCGTTTGTATTGAATGGAGCAATTCAAAAGCCTGATTTATCAGATTATTACATGCATCTACATCTGCCAGGTACCATTTGCATAACATCAGTCTGGCTAGAAGGTACCTGACAAGAGAGGCTGCGGAAAAGGCCATACATGCATTCGTTATTTCAAGGCTTGATAGTAACAATGCCTTGATACAAGGACTGCCATCCTGTGAATTGAAACAATTGCAGAAAGTTCAAAATGCTGCTGCAAGACTCTTGGTGGGTGTAAACAGAAAATGTCACATAACACCAATTTTAAGAGAACTCCACTGGTTACCTGTTGTGTGCAGGATTCAGTATAAAATATTGCTATTGACATTCAAATGTATTAAGAACATAGCTCCAAAATCCGCTATTTCTTCGTTGATGCAGCAATGGAGAGGGTCGCGCTTGAGGTGAAGAGAACGTTAATTGAAGACAGGGACGTATGCATGGAGGTCAATGAAAGGTATGGTGTTTCATTGTTTCACCTGGCATGATCTTCCTCCAAGGCATTATAACAAAGCATTTATCTTATTTCAATCAGAAAGTTGCCTTTTGTCATAGAAATAACAAAAACAATTTTAATGTGATATGATCATATATTTAAAACCTAGGTAAAAAACACAATCTAATGAATTTGACACGCATAATTCCATCCGAGTTCAATTCTTGGTACAAAGCGCTTCACCGATTCTTTCACATTTGTCTAGCGATAACCCACTGACCACTTTGTCTAGTGTCTGCCGCCGAGCAGGCTACCAAACTTTAGAATTTTATAGCAGAAAATCTAGCAAAGATTCTGCCTTCGGATTTGGCATCCTTGAACATAAAGTTGAACAAACGAATTTTCGTAAAGTTGAATTTATCTATGTTTTCTCTGCTGATAAAAACACGAGAAAAATCACAAAAATACTTCAGTCTTTCTTCTATCAATCAAAATTCAATTCATTCAAATCCATGCAGTACTCTAGGTACTACGATTTTTCAAACTAGGTACTACGATTGCTATTTATTCATAAGCAAAAACGGTGTAAAAATGGCTGGATATACATTTCAGAACTTGATTCCATACTAAGTCCACCCCACACTTTCAGGGCTGGTGACATCCCTGCACGCAACACTCTCTGACTATTGTTATTGCTAGTTCAATATGTATTTTAGATATTGGCAAATGACCAATGGTTTCGGAGGGAACAAGGAGAGTTAGCGACTTGCAGCAGCATTCGTGCTAGGGACATTGATGAGATCGTCCCTAGATAAAAAACATTGAAGAAATACAGGTATGAAGTATAGCCCTCTTTTTCAGTCCATAATCTTCAATACTCAATTTGAACACTTAAGAAAATTTGTGACAATGCCTGTTTAAAAAAGAGCACTAGACATGTCATAAACGAACTGATTTTTATTTTTCTTCAAATTTTAGTCTCTGTTTAGAATCTGTTTGGTCGTGAGTCCTTGTATGAGAGGAAATAAAAACATCAGATTAAAAAAATTGAAAAAATACAAGAAATCGCATCGTCAGTCTAGTATGTCATATCTTATGGGTCATCGACAAAAGATTTTCGTCCCTGTTGACGGATTTTGTCGGTTAAAATCCGAAACCCTTCCCCCCATTCTTAACGGACAAATTTGATGTCTTTTCGGGATGTCTTTTCGGGCTTTTGCTTCGGCTCGCCCCTATGAGAAAAGAAACAGATAATTTCCCGGGATGAAATAAAAGAGCAGCTCGACGGAATTCTAGGCTTTTTTATGTAAATTCATAACCACGGAGGGGGGGGGGTTCTTCCATAGTAAAGGTACCTGGGGGTGCTTTTCGGACTGCTAGTCTAGCCAAGGGGTATGCTTTTTGGCAATTTTAGTCTAGGCCAGTCTAGGCAAGGGTATAGTTTTTGGCAATTTTCATCCAGGAAAGGCCAAATTTTCTTAATTTGTGTCTAGAAACCCCAAATTTTGGCGATTTTAGTCTAGAGAAGGCGAAATTTTGATGATTTGTGCCTAGAAAATAGCAAATTATGGCACTTTTGGTCTAGAAATTAGTCTAGCCAAGGGTATCATTTTCACAAAAATTGGTCTAGCCAACGGTACGATTTTGAAGATGCTGGCGGCACACCCCTATCCGAAATTTGGCCAAGAACCC
>REGM01000030.1:3264026-3278458 GCA_004194415.1 Aurelia aurita
AAAAACCCCCCCCCCCCCCCATGTTCATAACAAACGTTTAGAAATAACACAGACTTACACATTTGGTACTTCGTTCATTTCATCAACTTCTCCCTGCTGGTTCTGCCTTCTTTCACTTTGGCATACTCGCACCAAAAACCCCTCTGCGTGGTCGCCATCCTGAACCTTAACAACATACCCCACGCATCTTATAACAAAATTTGTGAGAGGCTTGAAATCACCTCGGATCTCATAGCCCAACCTACCATCCCTCTCCACCAATTGGCGTGCATTTGATGTATTTCGCGGAGTGCCTTCTCTATCTCTTTCTGATTCCATCTTTCAAAGCAAGTGTTGATTCAGTGATACAGTGAGCTGAAGAGTGTGATTTTTGCTTAAAACTGTATCACCCTTTATAGTTGGGCACAAAAGAAATTAACATGTCAATCAACTTAAAAATTATTTCGAATATCTAACGCAGAAAACTTTTAAATTTAGACTTAACTCAGGGGGCTGTGCCACATTAGAATCTAGGTCTCTATGTAACCTTTCTCAATGTCGTTTTCTCGTTCTCAATAATAATTTATCCCCCTGATTTTCATTTGTTTAAGTTTTCAGCCAAAATATTTTTATAAGAATGAACGTTTCATTTCATATTCATGACTTGTACACTATTTATAGGAATGTCGTCATACCAATTTAACAATAATTACAGTTAGAAAATAACGTCTAAAAGTATGTAACATAAATAGTGTAAATATTACAATGTCAAGCAATGAATCTACAAGTAAAAAAATCAACTCAACATAGTTAGGGTTTCATATTTTGATCCCGTGGTGGCTGGGACATTGACCATGTGACAAGATTCTTTCTCTAACCAATGAAAAGGGATATTCAAGCCCTGTGATGACTTACAGCCAATCAGAAGTCATTTAATTTCATTTTGTATTCTTTCTTTCATTCATTCATTTTCATTTCATTTTGCATTCTTTAAACACGGTAACCCTGTCAGCTAAGGCTGCTTTTCAGGGGGCCGTGACAAAAATTTACAATTTACAATTTAATAAATTGCAATGGTAGCCAGTCCGCTCGAGATGAAATCAGTGTTCCAATTCTATCAGGAAAGACGGGGTTGCAAAGCGAGGGGGTTGCTCATTGCGTCAATATACTGGCCATATTGGGGGTTGCCAATTATACTATTTTCACTAATTTAGAAGTCTTTTTTACTTTGAATCCGGTCGGAGAGCATTAAACACACGGGGAAGCTCTCTCGTAGAGGAAGGGTGTTTTCCCTTATGGAAACTTATTATTCACTTGAAGAAAACCAAATAATTTAACAAAAATAGGACGGTTTTATATGAATCATCTTGGTTTGACGTCTCATCTACTGGGCATCATTTAAAGGACAATTCCGGGGTTGGTATGATTCATCATAAAATGAAAGATTATACTGTTATGAATGGTGTATCGTATTTTTTTGTAACTTTTTTGCGTCTTTTCTCTTCGAAATTGCGTATCTCTTCTCTTCGAACTCTGAAGGTCATTGCGAACCTACGTCATTGACCAGAAGGTCATTGCGAACTGACGTCATATTGAACGCAAACGAGGCTATCAGAAAATTCTCCTGGCAAATCTCGTAAGCTCTGACATCACCGTCTTGCATCTAAAGCGAGGCTATACTCTCATCGTGAACTCTTCCAAAATGGCGACGAGCTTGGGCCTAACTTATGGATAACATTTGACACATTGGCAGCCGTTACGGATGCCTAAATGTGAAAAAAGTTGCAATTCTTCGTCAGGAGTTGGTACGGTTGTTTTTCAACATTACTTTTATACACCCCGGAATTGTCCTTTAAAACCTTTTCCAAATTTACACAAGAACTAAAATTTGAAAATTAATTGTTTCGTAACTTCAAATCGACGCTGATCTCTTCTACTTGATCTTTATAATTTTCTTAAAGATACTACTACAGTTTCTTATAATCGGTTTCTTATAAAAAGAAAGAGTGTTGGTTTCGTCTTTCATCACGGCATTTGGCCGTGATGGGGGGCGGGGTGTAGGCAAAAGCCGTGATACTTGCATTTTCAGGACAAAAATTTTAAATATTGCTAGTTTGGAATCTCTTTTCAATACCTTTCACTTGTCGTTTTACCCACAAGATTCAATCGAATGGGCATGTTGTTTGTTCCATCTGAAGATAAGCGGCAGTTTAGATCTACCGGTCTAGTGTTCTTGTTTAAAACCAAGTTTGAACCCTCCAAATACTTACAACAGATCAATGACTTTGCTAAAACAAGACAGCGAATAGCAAAATTTATCTCTAGTGATCATGATTTGATGATTGAGTTAGGTGGCATAAGAAGTTATCTGTTTACCAAAGAGTTTTAAGGCCTTTTAAGAGGTGAGAAGTTATGCTGTTGAAGACGAGATTCTGTTCCTCGCCGAATGCCCTGAAGCTCTACACGTATTTTTTAATAAGAAACCGCTCCTGAGAAACTCAACTCTCAGATCACCAATAAATTAAGAAACTCCAGTACTGGTGAAATACAACTTAAGAAACTATCCTCAGCATATTCTTACTTTATTTTCACTTGTTTCCTGTATCATATTAATCAGAAGGTGCTTGAGTAATGTCTAAACATTGGAAAGGCTTCAAAAACTTTGTTTCTAAATGTTCACGAGGGCACAGGTAGTACACAAAGATCGTTAAGGAACCTTTAAGAAACTCGTAAGAAACTCTGAGTACTGAAAATCTGACAATTTTAAGAAACTTTCAAGACTAGCTCAAATTCTTAGTTTCTTATAACAAAAAATATGTGTATTTGAATTTTGATATTAGAAATCCCCCAGATAGAACTAAAGTCTTTAAACTAATTTTTGGAATCAGGGATCCTAGAATTTCGTTGATTTTCCTTTAAAAAACCTTGAGCTGAATAAGGCCCAGGATTGTTCCAATTTAAAACCTAGGATTACCTAGGTCTGCCAAAGGATTGTCTCGAGGAAAACCTAGGTTGATACCTAGGTAGTCCATGAGCAAAACACCTAGGTTGACCTAGGAATAATGTAGGATGTAGGTTATCATTGAGCAAAATTTGCCCTGGTGTTTGCTGATAACAGTGTAGAAATTACAGGAGCGTTAGAAAGTACCTAAAATATGAATTCCACAGACCGGGAACTGACATGGATATTCCACAGCCAATATCCTTTTAATGTTACTGTTAATTTGCTGTTATTATTGTTGTTATTGTTATACCTATGCTCCATGTTATTATCGTTATTGTTATCTACTATGTAAGTGTAATTGTTGTTGAACCATTTACCAGAAAATTGCAGTTAAGTGCCGTGATGGAAGACGAAACCTATCAACTTTTGGAAAGTGTATATGGAAGCCACATTCCCTTTCATACCCAATTACCCCCTGGAATTTCAATTTGTGGCCCTGCTGTGGTATCTGTGTCAGTCATTGATTATGTGCATCTTCCTCAACCAATGAATAAGTTTGGGTAGTGATTCTTACATGACAGACAGACCACGAGGTTTTCATAGTGGGTCTGTCTTGACAAAATCGGAGGTTGGATAGTTCGAGAATTCCCAAACGTACATTTTAAGCCGTGCTTCTGCGAACCACGATTCTTGTCTCCACTGATGCTAGCGGTATTCGTGTGTAGCTGTGTTTGCTTCGACATTCCCAAATCATGGGAAATAATGATAAAGGAAATAGTTGGGAAACGCTATCAGCTGTTCCCAACTCATGTTTATACGATAATTTCACCTGAAAGTGTTGCCTCGCCAAGCACCATCGATCCAACTTCATATTGCCTTCCAAGAATTCTTCTTCTAGATCCGTCAGAGAGATTAAAGTCATTGGGAATTAGTCTCAGTTGCCCAGAACATCAGGTGCAGCTAATACCTTCTGGTTGGTTAAATGGGGCTCGGAACTCAAATAGACCTAGAATGCTTTGGGACATGAATGGACCAATTCTATTGGTTGGCAGGGAATATCAATGCAGTCATCCAGATCAAAACCACCAAGTGCGTTCCACAGACCCGAAAATTATTGCGCTGTTTCCAGAAATATTTGTGGACTTGATTTTCACCCACATATGCTGTTTCACTCGACAGTGTCTAGGTGATCTCACATATTTACTGACATCCGGGATGTCTTTTCGACAGATTTCGATTTTATTTGATTTCAAGACTCACCACCATCTATGCAGAGCAGAATTCAACTTCCAAAGAGATGTCAGAATGTTAGGTAAAGTGGATCCAGGAGCTTGTTATCCAGGAGGCCGCAGAGTGCTTTAACGCAATGAGAAGTTTGCTTCTTAGTTCGGTACCTGGCGACAGATCATTGAGTGTGTCATTCCTGCGGTGGTTCGATACAAACAAAGAGTATTATCAAAAGCAAATGAGAAACAAAACAGCAAAAACATTGATGGCAGATCATACATTCAAGGTAAGTCATTCTACCAAGAGATCATTGTCACAGAATTTGTCAAATGATGACGACATAATCATTTAAATACCGTAACAGCTATTCAGCCCCCTACCTCTCTATTAAACCCCTCTCTCTAATAAGCCCTCCCACCTCTGGTATCCAATACAAGCTGTGTTTGTTGATCTAGTAAGGCCTTTGATACCATCAGCCACTCCAAATTGTTGACCAAGATTCCATCATATGGCATTGACAGCAAAGAAATTACCTGGTTTGAGGATTATTTGTTTAATCGGTCAGTACGAATGAACTACGAGAAATTACCTGGTTTGAGGATTATTTGTTTAATCGGTCAGTACGAATGAACTACGACAACGCATTATCTGAAATTCAACATTTAAATTCTGGTGTCCAATAGGGCTCAATCTATGGACCTCTGCTCTTCGTTTTATTCTTTAACAACATAACCGACGTAATTGAGGCAAACATTATCAAATATGCTGATGATACGGTTATTTATTCTGTGGATAAGGATGTTCTGAGCAAAATCCTAAAAGTTATTGTTTATTTATTATTACTTGAAAAACTTCTCAAAAAGGGTACAAAAGCAGTGCTAAGGGACAACGCAAATTTTATTTCATTACATGGCCGGTGGAGAAAAAAAAAATGTTTTTCAAAAAAATTAACCGTCCTGTCACCCTTTCTTCAAAAATATATCTGCCCTGTGTACTTCTAAGTGTAAGTTGCGATACTACAGATGAATAAACTAATGATAATGACAAAATTTATTCTGGTTGATGTCCAAGAAACATGCCGTGTACTTATGTTACAAGTTTTTGCCAACGAGAGACACGGTATTGACTTTGAAGATTTCAGGTACGAACGACTGACGAACTGTTCTTGGATTTGGAAGGGATGGACAATTTTTGAAGTCTTACATCATTTTAAGCAGATCTCTTTAAATACTTCTCATGTTGTATGATATTTATATTTTTCATCAAAATGAACAATTTTATCTTTCCAATTTCATTTTTAACTCATAAAAAAGTTACTGCCCCCTACATATTCGCGTGATAAAAAGAGATAACCCTGTTTTGCATGGGCTAAAAAAAGTAGTTGCCCCGCCGCATTTTGCACTGGCCATGTTATAAAATAAAGTTTGCACTGTCCCTAACTGTGACATCTCCAATTACTGTATGGAGTGTTAGGAAAGGATGAATTCTGAATATATGCTACGGGGGGGGGGGGAGGTTCTTCCATAGTAATGGTATCTGGGGGTGTGCTGCGCTCAAGGGTATATTTTTTGGACTTCTAGAGGCAAGGGTTTTTTGGCTATTTTCGTCCAGAAAAGGACAAATTTTGATAATTTGTATCTAGAAACCCCAAATTTTGGCGATTTTGGCCTAGAGAAGGCGAAATTTTAGTGATTTCTGCCTAGAGAACGGCGAATTATGGCACTTTTGGTCTAGAAATTAGTCTAGCCAAGGGTATCATTTTCACAAAAATTGGCCTAGCCAACGGTATCATTTTGAAGATGCTCGCGGCACACCCCAATCCGAAATTTGGTCAAGAACCCCCCCTCCCCCCTTGTGATATATCCACAATATAATGTGAGTTCGTAAGGGGTTTTTGGGGGGTTTTCAAAGAGACATTAGTTTTTCTGCTGATAGTTGGTATGTTTCCCTTTTCCACGTTAAACTTATTTCAACATTGTCTTTAGATTGCTATTAACATTGGAGCAAGAACATCTAAAGGAAAATGGACAAAGATATTCAACTCTTTGTTCGTTATCATGAATGAGAACCATGAAATTGTCTCATGGCAGCTGACCAGATCAGAAAAATTTGAAATTTTAGAAAACATGATGAAAAATCTGCAAAGCAGAATCTGCAATTTGGATTTTTTTGTCATAGATAACTGTTGCAAATGGAAAAATAAAATATGGGAGATATTTGGAGAACAAACATGTGTAAAGATCTTTTTCATGCTGTTCAACGCATACCAGCAACTGTTAGCAAAAAAAACCCAAAACGGTCAAAGTTTTGCTCCGACTTGAGGAAGATTTTCCGAGACAAAAATGACAACAGCAAGACAAGAACACAACCAACTGTTACTCCAGACATAATGCTCAACAGACTTCAAGATTTGCGAGGAAAATGGTGTGCACTTGATGAAGTCTGCAACAGTTCACCAGCAATGACAGACACAACTGAAAAGGCTATTTCCAACCTAGAAAATTATGGGAGGCGAGGATGCTTGTCAGACATTCTTGTTGGATATTCGACAAGCATAAATGACAACCTGCATAAGCAGCTAAACAGGCTTGCACGTGGCATAAAGCCCTTAGGTCCAGAATTAGCAGTGGCAATTCTGACAATTTTCTTTTGGCAATGGAACCAGAGAAAGAAAAGCGGCAAAAGCTTGGCAAAACCAAGCAGAGTCAGCTCTGCACGGCTTCTAAATAACAATGTAAAGAAAGACTCAGTAGATGGACAAAGCAAAGAGAAATTTGGTGTTGTTGCATCGGAAGTAGCTGAACATGAAGATAATTTTACTTTGGATAATTATAGCGACAAATAAACTATGCTTTTTAAGCACATATTGTTTTTACAAAGCTCAGTAGAAGGCATGTTCAACAATATTGAAGGTCGAGCATACAAACTTGTAAATGAGGATGTTACCATCAATATCTTAAAGAACTATCAAACCTACCTGAGTGTTTTGCAAGACGATGGTGGGCACGGAAAACGTCTCAAAAGACGAGTGCTAAAACTGGGTTTGTGCGTGATAGAAACAGAGAGAGATGGAAATTGCCTCTTTAATTCGCTTGCTCGGCAACTTGTTGCACTTAAGGCACAGACTGAGTCTGTTTCGATAAAGAAGCATTTGGATGAATTGTTGACAAGTAATGATGCGATAGCTGCTGCAGTAGTTTTAAGGCATAGTATGGTCCAGGAATGGGAGCTACATGAAGAAAAATATGCCAGTTTCCTTCCCGATCGACAGCTGTTTTTTTATGTAAGGGCAATTTACAAAGAGAGTGGACAGTTTGCTGGAGATATAGGAGACCTGATTATAATGACACTGGCAAACATTGCCCGCATATCCATTGTCCTTATCAGGTCTATCGAGGACTTTCCTATTGTCACAGTCCTAACAGAATTTCCTCTTGACTCTGATATTAAAGTAACACTAGCCTTCAATCAAGCTGGCTCTGGACATTACTGCCATGTTGTTTCGATTGATGAACCTAAAGCAGATAGCGCAATTGACCAAACCGTGTCCTGCAAGTGTGGCTCAAGTGACCAGGGTGTTGAGAGTAAGCAAAGATGTACAGATGCAACATCATATAGATCCAGATGTAAGTGTATTAAAGCAAAGTCAGGGTGCAATGCAAAGTGCAAATGTAAGGAATGTGGTAATCGCTTCGGTGTTCGAGTGGAACGCATTTCGATAACAAAAGTTTGCAAGCGTTCAAAGCAGCAATTATCTGGGGGAAGATTAAGCGGTAAAGCTTTTCTGGAGTCAATGGGGGATACTTTTGTTCCGAATAGTTGGACCTCTGCAGAAACATCTCTGCTTGGCTATCTCCTTCAAAAGGTGAGCAATCAAGATTTGCAAAGACAATATAAATCCCTTCGAATTGCCCTAGAGCGGCATGGCATTACGATCGGGAAGAAAACAAAGAAGCAGTTAGAGAGTAAGAGAAGAGCACTTCAGAAAGAAGCGGATTTGGACAAAGCTCTTGTAAGCCTTGTAAAGGAACAATCATGTCAAGCTGCCCTTGTCTAGATTCACGTAGTAACTTGTCAGTACCGGGTGTCCCATAAGAATTTCTCGGTTTTTTATTCCATTTGAAAGTTTTAAAAGAGTGTCAGTGTGAATTCTCCCCGAGTGGGGATAGGGATACTTCATTGTGAAGTCATACTGGATGTGCCACTCGTATAGGTGGGTTATTTCACATAAAATTCCCTACATATGGGTCTTTTAGTTACCTTAATTCTGATGCCTGAGTACCTGAGATAAAAAAATATTGGTACCAATTCTGAAAACGGTAGACTTGGTAGACTCGGAATTCGCGTTTGATTGACCCCAAAATTCTGAAAACGGGAGGTTTGGTAGATTTGGAAGGCCTTCTGAACCTTCTGCTTCAAAAGTCAGAAGGTTTGGCAGACTTTGGAGAGATTCTCATTTTCATTAGCAAAAACCTGGTGGTGAATACGAAACCTGCTGTTTTGAAGATTTTTTTGTTTGATTGGGAAATATATTTCCGTCTCTGCGAAGTCTACTGTTTTCAGAATTAGGTTTGGAATTACCAATCAAACACACCCGTAGTGTAGATATAATCTTTTAGATGAATTTATGCATTATCGCATTGCTAGGTTGGTTGATCAAATCTCTTGTATTTTTTCGGGACACGCCGTACAACTTACAGATGCTTAACGATTTCTAATTTCGTTTTCTAGTTTCTAATCTTAGCAATTTTGTTCCCATTCGAAGATTTCGCAGATACATTCTTCTAAGACAGAATATTGGACAATGAACTGCTAAAGTGCTTGTAGACCTTCCGCTTTAGGTATGATCGCTGGTTTTAATATTTGTTAAGGTTTGTTTTGTATATGTTATGTTTCCATGTTTATATTTCCGTTGCAAAATTCACAAACCAAAGCCTGTCAGTTGAACCCCGTCCCGTTGTCTTGACATCGGATATCTCGAGCAACTATTCGAAACAGGGACATGGCTCACATTTGGGAGGGTCAAATAGCTTTCCTGAAGCTTTCGCGCTTGAATTTGAGTTTCTCTTCTGTTGTTTCATTCGTTTATTTTGAATTTTTAGTTCATTCTATACTAACTAATGAATTTAGGACAAGCAATGGCGATATGACTTTTTTCAATTAGTTGTTCATTGTTATTTGAAATTCCTTCAAAAGTCTTACGCACAGCATTAAAAAATATGACTAAAACAGGAGAGCGTCGTATCAAAACTTTTGAATGTAAGCACATTTTTCATGAACTTGCTAATAAAAAGTCTTGACAGTTAAAATCAATAGCAAATCTTGAAATGGTATATAAAAAGAACTTGAATTATTACCAGATCATCGTTTTAGCCAGTGTTAAGCGTAGTTCTAACATTGTTTTCCCTTATTCCCTTTCTTCAAATCCCTGATATCAAAAGTATTTATTTCTTCTTATAACAATTTATAGGCCAGGTCCATAACGCGGAACTCGCGGAAGCCGCGGAAACCGCGGAACAGGAATTTTCCGCGAGATGGAGTTCCGCGTTATTCACTGGCGTATTAGGCAAAAGTCCATAACGCGGAATTGAAAAACGCGGAATTTTTTTTTACCACCTGAAAATGATTTTCTTTTTCAAAGTCATCCTTCGATCTTCAAAACATCGCATCTGCGTAGTTTTCATATGGAGACCTATCGTTATCTGGGCTAGGAAGGTCATTATTTAGTTGGCTAGGCCCATCGAGGCCCATGGCCTAACTTTCACGAAGTTGACCTTATGTTGGCAAAGCAAGGCCGTCTGTTCAAGGGCAATGTAGAAATTCGTAGAAATCAAAACACACATAATCCATCTGTTTTTCGTTTAAACAAGGCTGATACATTTTTGAAAAATTTCCGCGAGATGGAGTTCCGCGTTATTCACTGGCGTATTAGGCAAAAGTCCATAACGCGGAATTGAAAAACGCGGAAATTTTTTTTANATCAAGTATATTCCTGGATACGTACTTAGACAGATATCTGATTATACCGATACCCCTCCTCGCTTTGCAAACTGGCTCTTTGATATGGCTCTGAAAATTAAGCTTCGTATCAAGGATCATACCTAAGTGCTTGTGCTCAGCCTTCCTCGTCACCGCATCATTTCCTAACGTTAAGGGGGGATGCCAAGGCTTTAATCTCTTAGTTGAGAATATGACTTCCTCAGTTTTGTCAGAATTAAAATGCATTTTCCATTGCCACGCCCATAACCGCACGGATATCTCGAGCAACTATTGGAAACAGGGACATGGCTCACATTTGGGAGGGTCAAATAGCTTTCCTGAAGCTTTCGCGCTTGAATTTGAGTTTCTCTTCTGTTGTTTCATTGGTTTATTTTGAATTTTTAGTTCATTCTATACTAACTAATGAATTTAGGACAAGCAATGGTGATATGACTTTTTTCAATTAGTTGTTCATTGTTATTTGAAATTCCTTGAAAAGTCTTAAGCACAGCATTAAAAAATATGACTAAAACAGGAGAGCGTTGTATCGAAACTTTTGAATGTAAGCACATTTTTCATGAACTTGCTAATAAAAAGTCTTGACAGTTAAAATCAATAGCAAATCTTGATATGGTATATAAAAATAACTTGAATTATTACCAGATCGTCGTTTTAGCCAGTGTTAAGCGTAGTTCTAACATTGTTTTCCCTTATTCCCTTTCTTCAAATCCCTGATATCAAAAGTATTTATTTCTTCTTATAACAATTTATATATAAACACGTTGAATATTATACTCTTTAAGATGTTACTGCATTCAGTTAAGTTCCGTTGGATTTACTGTAGGATTTGCTAACAGTCTAATTTCATCCCTTGGTATAACGAAAGAGACTGGGTAAAAAGCACAAGAGACTCTTAGATTATTATTAATTATTATTATTATTATGATATGCTGTATGATATCGTTTATCTTCGAGTATTTGTGTTCTACTCTAATTTGGTTGTTGTAGAAAAGTAATATTTGAATTGCTTTGTTTCGTTTAGTTAATTTCTATTCTTCTATACGTTGTTGTTGTTTAAAAACATATTTTCAGAGAAAAAGACACTGTTTTCTGTTATTTACTGTTTCCTGAAAAATCAAATGCTTCGAGCATGTGAACAGACTGCGCTCGGAGGCGCAAATGCGCAGAGTTCTCTTCAAAACCATTTGCCTTTTTGATAAATAAACGGATGCGTTTCAAACCTCCACTTCCAAACGTGGCCATGTAGTAAAAACTTATGTCTTCTGTTGTGACAGTTATAACGTGTCGGTCAAAGTATTTTAACCTAGGAGAATACGGTTTAGAATGCTAGTGGAACTTGTAAAAAGTCACTACTGAGTCATGAGAGCTTTAATAAATTAATGGTGACTCCAGCTTGGGAACCAGGGAACTTAATGTTAAAAATTTCATACCGGCTGCGCAAAAAAAAACTATCAACTTTTGACAGGCCATGATAAATCGTATACTGGACCGATTTTTAAGATTTATGGCCTAATCTTTAGCTGAAATCCAGACTTAGATTTTGGTTTTTTTTTTAATTCTTAAGTCTTCTGTTTCTTGAGCTATAAGTGAGTTTCTTAAAATTTTGTTCTCCAAAACTATGAAAACGATCAAATAACGTCGATCAGATTTTTTAAAGGCTCGACTTGAATAGACAAAGAGAAAACTTTTTTGTGGCAAGTTGGGAATTAAAGACCCATGACTGACCAGCAGCCTTTGCACGACTTTGTTGTTGTTTACAACAGTTAAGCCTGCATGTAAGCCTCTTCTAACGTCCTGAACCGTGGGTAATGGGTGCAACGCAGCTTCTCTCAATACTTGAGCTTCAGGACATTAGAAAATGCTTACATGCAGGGCGGACTAGATTTTAACGGAATGCTGAATAGCACAAAATTACATGACCGCAGTGATGAAGAATTGCCTTCAGATCTCGATACAACTCCAAGTGGACATCAAAGAAATAACTACGATCTGTTGCTTTGAGGACCAAGACCAACAAACCAGCTTAGGCTGTAAATTTTGACCCACTGGCTCTGGAAAATGCATGTTCATATTCACTTTGCCACTGCTCGACCAACTGACCAAACGATGATGAGGTACGCGAGGCACAGTTCATTTTCTATTTACTCCCCATTTAATCTTTGGGTTTTCAAAAGCATTTTCTTGTTGAGTTTAAAGCTTGATCATAAAGTTAATTTAATCTCTGATGCTTATTTGCCTGCAAATAAACAAAATTTTCACTCGTTTTGTCGGTCTTTCTCTCTCCTATTGAGGCCTAAAACTATTTCCTCCAATTTGAACAACCCTGACTTTGCAGTAAGAAAATACAAGCCTAAATGCATTGTTTATGAACTAAAGAGACTACCGATATAATTTGTTGGCCATTTACGTTATTTCAATCGAAGATTAAAACGGATTACAACCAGTGCTATTTTCTGTATTCAGAAAATAGTGGAAGCTGTGGTGAAGAGCATTCAAGGGCCACAAAGGATGCTGGTCAGTCATGGGTCTTTAAGCAATCGATTAGTTATACTTTGGTACACGTGCATTTGCTCAATGTTGGGAGGAATGTAACATTACTTTCATTCATACGAAGGAATGTTGTTCTCTTTTTAATTTCATTAATTTTATACTTTTGTGCAGGTAGTTTAGGTACTGCGTTCCTGTGTCAAGGGAATTAAAAAGACCACCAGAGTAGTGAAGCGCCATGAGGTCAAGCAAGTATGGACTCTCGTTGAATTGTCATGCGGGCAACGGCTTGGCTTGGCGCATCATTGCAACTACTCCAGAATTTAGCAACAGGGTGGTTGTAATCGATTTCTAAATCCCTAAATCACCATGAAAAAGTTTCTTCTTTGTCTGTTCATGTTGAGTCTTTAGAAAATCTGATCAACGTTATTTGATCGTTTTCAGAGTTTTTGAGAACAAAAATTTAAGAAACTCACTTATAGCTCAAGAAACAGAAGACTTAAAAATAAAAATAAAAATACTAGAATCTGTCTGGATTTCAGATAAAGATTAGGTCATAAATCTTAAAAATCGGTCCAGTATACGATTTATCGTGGCCTGTCAAAAGTGGATTGTTTTTTTGGCGCACTCGGTATAACTTTCAAATGCCTTTCGATTTGACATACAAGGTGTTCTAAAAAATTGCTCTACATTTGATTAAATATAAAAAAATAACCATATGATGAACGGGCTTCAAACCCTGTCCCTAAGAACCTTAAATTAACTTTAGACACTACAATCTTGCAAATGCGCTAAATATTCACGGAGTTATGAGTTTTTGAAGTTCAAGTTTGTGCGAAAGCTGTAGCTGGAGGCTTCCCGATAGCATTTATAATGAAAGTTGTATGGGGCAATTATTTGCTTCGCTTCTATTTTATTTCAACACAAACCAAATGGGATTTGCATCAGTTGTTTGTACGTGCGGCTATAATTATTCAAATGTATACTAAGATATTGATAAAAGATAAAATATAAACCTTGAACATTATGATTAGACGTTTTGGGCATAATAACGAAATAGAGTACGATAAAGTAGGAAGAGTAGAAAAAAAAAGCTTGGTAGAACAGGTATATTAGTAGAATGCAGACAAGAATGTGACGCAAGAATGCGACGTTAGAGAAAGAGTACCGGGTGTCCCAAAAAAAAGTTCCGACGTTTGACTAAACACAGAGAAAAAAGTATTGAATCTGGCGATTTCTATTCATTCTAGTTACATGCTACGCATTTCAACTTACAGTTTGGCATATCGTGGGAAGAAATTAGTTATCTGAAAATGGAGTTATGAGCCATAACATTTCATATTCACGTTGAAGGCCAAACCAGAGGGGTTTGTATGCCTTCCTGCGTCATCACGGTGAATGGGGACTCCACGGAAGAGCAGAACTGAAATTGGGTTGAAAATTCGTTTACCTTAACGATGAGTAAGAGTTCTGCTCATTGAGCATATTCAAAGTAAGATCTGACAAATCGAATCAAACAGGTCTCAGGGGAACCAATACCAATTTTTTACTTTGCCAACGCAGCTTATGGTTCATTTCTATTGTCATATTTCTGATGGGGATTAAGCAATTTGCTCG
Organism: Aurelia aurita; assembly: GCA_004194415.1. Classification (NCBI taxonomy): domain Eukaryota; kingdom Metazoa; phylum Cnidaria; class Scyphozoa; order Semaeostomeae; family Ulmaridae; genus Aurelia; species Aurelia aurita. Next base: position 3,278,281 of record REGM01000030.1, read on the forward strand.
ACCGCATGGAAACAAGGCTGAATGCGTTTCTAACTGAGAAACACGGGAAAGTGCACTATTGCGTAATATCACAGGTCTAACAAACAATTAAGACAGTTTGTTCTACTCTGTGAATCATTTCTTCAAATGAAATTCCCAGTTGGCATAGTATAATAATAACAGCAGCAAACAGTTTTAA
>REGM01000030.1:3319953-3336702 GCA_004194415.1 Aurelia aurita
GGGTGGATTGGGGGCGTTTCTCGGGCATGGCCTGGCGTGCCTCTTTTCGAATTATTTGAATGACCCTTATATTATATGAAAAGAAAATGCGTCAATTTCTCTGAATTATTTATATTCATCTAAATTCATTCAATATTATCTTAGGATAGGGAGGGGGGGCTCTCTCCTCGATTAGTTTACCTATTGAGAGAGCTCCTCCTTTAAGTAATTCCCTACATACAATTTATATTGTTTCTCTGTTTGTATTTGTATATTGTATTAATTTTCTGTAATTTTATTATTATATCCATGTAGTTTAGTTATTTGTATGTATAGTTAGCATTATTAAATTGTATGTAATGGAATTTAAAATGATATGAACTGAACTGAAGTAACTATTCTTACAAAACTGTCTGTTATACTGGGTGAATCAGAAATAACAATCCCCGTTTGAAAGGCCACTGCTCCCTGGATATCAAAACGACAATATTGACAGATACATTATGTAATGGTTGACATGTTCAAATATGATTTAAAATTTACCTGACTGAAATCGGCCTCTCCGTTTTAAAATTGTGAGCGATTTTCTGGAGAAAGCCTCTTCAAGAAACCTTCAAAACAGGCCTAAAATCACGAGCAAATTTTCCAAATAGTTCTGCCTTTTCAGCAATGACTTGCACACTTGCACATGCTTTAGCATGTGTTATCCTCTTGGGAGGATAAAATCTGTGAGAAAATTGTTGTTATGTTTCCAGGGATGGCACTTTCATCCTCCCAAAGGGATAAAACGTGCTAAAGCATTTACAAGTCATTGCTGTTTAGGCAGAAATATGACGAAAATTTGGTCATGATTTCATGCCGTTTTTGAAGGTTTCTTGAAGGGGCTTTCTTGAGAAAATCCCTCCTAATTTCAGAAGGGAGTGGCCGATTTCAGTCTGGTAAAATTTATAATTTATTTGAACATGTCCACTAATAAACAATATATTTATCAATATTATTGCCTCGATATCCAGGGAGCAGTGGCCTTTCAAACGGGGAGTGTTTTTTCTGACTCACCCAGTACTTTGACGATATTTGTTTGCACAACGAATACGCCCTTTCAACAAAACGGTGCATGATAGGTAATCAGGATCACATTCTCGCATTTTTTGTATTGTTCATACTGTGCTCACATATCATCCCGCTATTGGAAGTTGTTTATTGGACGTTTTTCGACGATTTTACTGAATTAAACGAGGTAAGAAACTTCTCTTATATGTTTTCCGTACTTTTAGGTACTTTTTCTTGATTTTTTGGTGATATTCCATCGTGAAATTTGATACAGAGCATCATTGATTGCAGGGCGCGCAGCGGGCCTAAGTCCTATGAAATCTCTGATCGAGTGGCAGATAGGATATCGTCGCTGCAGTTTTACTTTTACCTGCTATTTTTTACACTATAACTAACACATGGATTAAAGGAAAAGGAAATGAAGGGCTTTCCATTTTCCAACTTCATTTTGCGCTGTGATAAGCAGGCACATGGATGTGATTTCTAAGTAAGGGTTGCAAGGGTTAATATTTGTTTACTTCNTTTTTTGGTGATATTCCATCGTGAAATTTGATACAGAGCATCATTGATTGCAGGGCGCGCAGCGGGCCTAAGTCCTATGAAATCTCTGATCGAGTGGCAGATAGGATATCGTCGCTGCAGTTTTACTTTTACCTGCTATTTTTTACACTATAACTAACACATGGATTAAAGGAAAAGGAAATGAAGGGCTTTCCATTTTCCAACTTCATTTTGCGCTGTGATAAGCAGGCACATGGATGTGATTTCTAAGTAAGGGTTGCAAGGGTTAATATTTGTTTACTTCCGTGTTGTGCAGAAGAACGTTATAGTTTGTCCAAACTTTTAAATATATTTTCTCCCCAATTTTAGGTTGCTATGCCTCACTATAGATGTTGTGTTGGAGGTTGTGATAACAACAACACAAATCCAGGGATGATAGTGAAGAGAGGACATGTTGAAGGAGAACTGAAATGGCACTATATGACCAAAGACCCAGCCAAGAGGGTGATCTGGGAGACAAACATAGCCAAAGGAAGGAAACAATTCAAGGCTACTGATCATCAAGTTGTCTGCTCAAACCATTTTCAGTATGGCAAACCAACCTTTTTAGCACCAAATCCTACCCTTTATCTGAGGCTGAGTGACATTGCCAAGAAATCACCAAGGAAGAGACCACTGGTCAAAAGAACCAACATAGAGGATGTCAAGCCCGATGAAACATTAGAAGAATCTCTAGAAGTAGATGACAAAGACAGTAGGAAGAGCATTTCAGGTCCATGCATCAAGTTTGATTCGTTGACTAGAGATGCTGATGTGAAGCTGTTTACTGGGTTGCCTAATGTTGGCGTCTTCAAGGGATTGTTTGAATTTTTGCTACCACAAGCAATGTCAATGGTATACTGGCGTGGCCCAAAGCAGACATCAAAGAGCCCAAATGTCAGATATAGCTTGCATGGAAACAGAAAATTGTCCCTAGAAGACGAGCTGTTCATGGTGATGCAGAGGTTGCGCCTGGGTCTCTTGACAGAGTATCTTGCCCATGCTTTCCAAGTGAGCCCTGGCAAAGTCAGTTCAATAACATTCACATGGCTTCGGTTGATGTCATTGGAGCTAGCTCCATTTATCACTTGGCCAGACAGAATCCAAATTCAAAGAAATATGCCAGATTCCTTCTGAAAATACTACAAGAAGTGCAGAGTCATAATTGATTGCACAGAGCTTTTCATTGAAACCCCGTCAAGCCTCAAGGTGCAAGCTCTCTGTTGGAGTGAGTATAAACATCACTCTACTGTTAAGCTTCTTGTAGGTATAACACCAAACGGCTCTTTCAGCTATGTTTCTGATGCCTATAGTGGGCGTGCTGGTGATAAATTCATTGTAAAAAGGTCAGGATTTTTGGATTTGCTCCAACCTGGTGATGTAGTGATGGCTGACCGTGGGTTTAAGATTGAAGATTTGCTTGCTTTCTACCAGTGCAGTTTGGCAAGACCACCTTCAGCCCACACCAACTTGCAACTCAGTGAACAGGATGCTGCAAAAACATCAAGGATTGCGAATGTGAGAATTTATGTTGAACAAGCGATAAGGAAACTTAAAGAATTCCATGTCTTGAAAAACGAACTCCCAATTTCACTTTTACCTGTTGTGGATGACATTGTAAAGATCTGTGCAGCACTTGTAAACTTTCAAAGACCTTTAGCATGTTAAGAAACTTTCTTGGTACTGAATTCTAGTTCTCGCCTTAAAGTGTGATTGTGTGTAAGAAGACAATTATGCAAAGATGGTGGCATAGAGATTCTTGCCCTAGGGGGTACTCTGGTATATTTAGGATAGGGAGATGCTCAGGTTACTCTTTTGTGTCTAAAATTTGTGCAAAAGTAGATTTCTTGGTCAGTCATTATGTCAGAGTACCCTCCTGGGATTTTATAAGCTGCATTGCACTAAAAAATTTATATCATGCAACAAAAGTCAACTTTAGATTCCATAAGAGAACATAAAGAATGCAAGCTAGCTATCTCTCCCACCATTTTTCCTTGATTATCTATTTAATTAATGATTGACCTGCTGTTGACTAATCATGTATGAAAATTGAACAAGAAAGTGAACAAGACAGAACATTTTAGGGCCTTTTTCCTTGTGTCATCGTAAAAGAAACCACTTCTGACAGTAAGCAACTGCGCAAAGGTTAATTTTCAGCCTAGGCTTTAAGAAATTTCTTGTTTACTTGATATTAGATTAATTTCAAGTGTCTATGTTTCTTATTTACAAAGTCATTGAATTACTGTCAAACTTGCATAAGCTAGATTCCTTCGGACCAAGAAAAACTGACTTACATAAACTCTGAATTAATGTAAATTATGAATATGTTGAAAAGAAAAATTCTCTTGAGGAAAATTCAGTTTTGTCTAACTTAAGCTTATAACTGTTGAAACTTGAAACTCAGAAAAATGTTACATACATAGTCAAGATTTTGGGAGAACAAACAAACAATTAAACTTTAGATTTCCATGATCTCAGTTTTCTTTCAAGCAACATTTTATGTTCCAATATGTTACCATCTCAAAATGGCTCTTAATTTAGTACATAAGTTGAGTCCCATCTCAAACATTCAAATCATCTATTGGGAACAAATCTAGACAGTCGTGACAAAGCCAAGTTGAAGGGCAATTGAAATCTTGACAGCAAGACTGGTGAAACCAAAGCAGACAACTATTGCATTTCCTTCCACAGTGAGCTTTTCTGTCACTTGGGCCCATTTCATACTGATCAAGGATGTGCTTGTCACAGGCTGCACAGAACAGAAGTTTCCTAACTCCCAGTAAAACTTTGGCAACATACAACTTGAAGAAGAGGACCAGGTCATTGTAGAGCTTGTCCGAATAGCTTTTGTCAAAAGCAACTTGTATTACCAGGGGTTTGCCTACTGTTGTCCAAATAACAAAATAGGTCTTGCTGCAGCCATTTGCAGCCATTTGGCCTTGCACTTGGGAATAGTATTTGTGACTTGTTTTAAGGGTTATTTCACTATCAACTTTGTGGAGATATGGGAGCTCAGTCCACTTGTCATCAATGGCATGATTCCTGATTGAATATGGGCACTTATACTCCACACAGGCCTTTTCACAGCAAAGGCAAGAGAAAAGGTTGTCTGCACTTGCTGCTAAAAATGGTGCACATCTCAAGACTTGAAGTCCACACAGATGCAATTTAGGAGCAATGTGATGCACAGCAGCTTGGTGGAAAAAAGCTTCACTAGCTTTCTGTTCATTTATCTGACCCCACTTGATTGCTTCAACATGACCTAGGTTTGCACTCAGTTCAGTTCATTTCATTTTAAAATTCCAACATACAAATCATTCTAACAAAACAACAACAGGTTAAATATAATATAAATTTACACAGCAAAATAGGTAAAGACAAAAATACATACATGATGGTACACAACTAAGAGATTAGAGGTTTGCATGAAAGAATTTCTTAAAGGAGGAGCTCTCTCAGTAGATAAACTAATCGAGGAGAGAGCACCCCCTGTAATAAAAACCTATTATTTTAGTGATCACGCCACAGGCTGCTCAGCATGAAGCCCCAGGACCAACAAAAACAACTGCCACACGACCCTCACCCCCTCCCAAATGAAAGAGTGTGAGGGCCACATAACAGCCACTCCCATCAATCCCACAACCCCACACAACACAGCCCATGGTTACATCATCATGGTCCTATAAACAATACAAAAGTTAAAGATGATATTTTGTGGAGAACATATGTAATTTGAGTTTCCAGCGAAAGCTTGTAACTGAAGGAGATTGTTTGATGACATAGGGAATGTTGTTCCAGCATTTGGCACCTGCATATCTAACAGATCTTAAACCATATTGCAAGGTGTTTTCTTGAGTCATAAAAATATCACCTTTGGAGGCCTGCCGTGTATCATACCGATGAACAGATGACAAAGTTTCAAAAAAATTGTGAAAAAAGACAGGAGAAATCATGTTAACAGATTCATACACAAATGTGAGCAGCTTTAGCTCAAACAAATCATACAATTTAAGAATTTTCAAATCAGAGAAAATTGGTGTGGATGGAGATGTAAAGCTCTTGAAGGCAATAGCTCTAACAACTTTCTTTTGTAGAAGATATATTGGTTTGGTATGTACTTCATAAGTAAGACCCCAGACAATGATTCCATACTGGAGAAATGAGGAAAATAAAGAGTTATATAAAGAGACTAAAACATTTGTAGGCAGAAGATGCCTTACTTTGAAGAATATACCACAAGTTCTTGACAATTTTTTGGAGAGTTCACATAAGTGGTACCTCCAACTTAGATTTTCATCCAAAAGGAGACCAAGGAATTTGACATATTTAGCCTGTTTTACATGTTGATTGCCAATTTTTATATTGATACTTTCATTCAAATAATTTTGTGCAGAGTGAAAAATAACAAAGTTTGTTTTATCTACATTTAAGGCAAGTTTGTTAGCATCTAGCCACTTCTTGACATGTCTAAGCTCCTTGTTGACCACTTTTTGAAGATGTTTTATACTGTCTGATTCAAAGTATATGTTTGTATCATCAGCAAAGAGATAGAAAGATAGCTTGGAAGATGAGTTAGGAAGATCATTTATATAAATTAGGAACAGAAGTGGACCAAGGACAGAGCCCTGTGGTACACCACAAGTAACATTGAGATGACTGGAGTTGCAACCATTTACTGATACATATTGACTTCTGTTACTAAGATAGGAGCTAAACCATGCTAAAGCTGTGCCTCGAATGCCATAATGTTCAAGTTTGTTAAGGAGAATCTGATGATTAACAGTATCAAAAGCCTTTTGTAGGTCAAGAAAGATTCCACATCCAAATTTTTTGTTATCCAAAGAATTCTTGATTGATTCTGTCAAACTGATTAATGCATGATTAACAGAATGACTAGCACGAAAACCAAACTGAAGATTATACAAGATTTTATGTACTTCCAAAAAATTATATAAACGCTTATACATTAATTTCTCTGTGACTTTACTGAAAACAGACAAGAGAGATATTGGTCTATAGTTTGAAGTAGTCAAAGGACACCCTTTCTTAAATAAAGGGATGACTTTGGCTCGCTGCATTTTTTCAGGAAAGATACCAGATTGGAATGACTCATTAATAATTTGAGACAGGGGGAAAGAAATGTGAGGAGAAAGAATTTTTAGAAGTTTAATAGGTATACTATTTGGACCTATTGATTTACCAGTTTTAAACATGTCTATTATATCTGATATTTCATATGGAGCTGCGGGAGATATAAAAAAAGAGTTTGGATTATTTTTATCAAGATAATCTAAGGGAGATTTTGGCGACCTGGGTATACTCTTTGTAACGCCATCAGCTACATTAACAAAAAAATTATTAAAGATATTAGCCATAGATGCAGAATCAGTTGTTAGATTTCCATTTGCATCCTTAAGTTTGTTGATAACATTTACATGAGAGTTCTTAATGCTAATAATGGACTTTATTCCAGTCCACAAGAGCTTCGTATTATTGCTATTGACATTGAAATAATTGTGAAAATAAGTTGTCTTGCTTTCTTTTAGCTCATTTGCAACTCGGTTTCTGAATTGTTTATATAAAAGTGTTGTTGTTGTATCTGATTTTTTCCTGAGTTTTTTCAGAAATTTATCCCTTAAACGCATCATTTTTCTAATTCTGTTATTTATCCACGGCTTATTTCGCAATTTAAGTTCATTTCTAGTAAGCTTCTTCAATGGAGCATGTTTTTTAACAATCTCATCAAGGCTAGCAAGAAATCTATTAAATTTTGCGTTTACATCATTTTGACGCTCGTTCAAATACTCAAAGTCAAGGTTGTTAAAATCTGCAAGAAACTTTTCCTGATCAAATTTTGAATATTCATGTTGATAGTATGAGAGGGTTTTGTTTGTGAATGCTGCCTTTCTAACAATTAAAAACTGTGGAAAATGATCTGCAATTTGTGTCAAAATGTTACCACTTTTGGTATCTACATTACATACATTTGAGAAGATATTATCAATAATGGTAGAAGAATGGTCAGATACTCGCGTTGGGTGGATTATATATGGAAGGTAATGTTGAGAAAGAAGAAGGCTGAAAAAATCGAATGTAGGAGTATGTGAGTCATAATTCAGTAGGTTGATATTGAAATCACCTAATATGAAAACATGTTTATTTGCAACAGATGGATTAGATAAAGACCTTTGAAGATGCTCAGTGAAATGTTCAATTTCAGTACTTGGATGACGATATGCACAACAAATCAAAATGTTTTTATCTTTAGGATTCTCAATCTCAGCCCAAACCGTCTCATACTCATCACTGTTACTGTCCAATTCTGGCCTTGGAACGGGGCCCAAACAAGTTTTAATATAAAGACCGACACCACCATTTTGACTTTGAGATTTTGAAGATAGGAATGTGTATCCAGGAATGTTAACATTTGCGCTCAGTGGTCTTGCAAATGAATCCCAGGTTTCAGAAACAGCAACAACATTAAAACCAATATTAAGATTAACTAACAAGGAATGGAGTTCATCAAAATGACAGGAAAGACTTCTTATATTCATATGCAAAAAAGAAAGATCAGTGGGGGAAGTAACAGAAGTAGATAAATCTTGAATAGTATGATAACTAGAATCAATATTAGAAGGCAAGTGTTCATCAATATCATAATCTTGCAGGTTAGGCAAGTTGGTAAGACGGGAGGTGATTTCAAATGACGGCAATGAATCAATAACGGAGGGTTTGTCAAAGTCAAAAAGATTCAGTAATGTTTCGTTTTCAATTGAACCAAAAGGAAAAATGGATTCATGATATGTTATTATGCAGTTAATACAAAACCATGGAACATCATCAGGCTCATTTGAAAGAGCTTCATATTCCGAAACAGATATGTTGTTGCATTTTATATGATGCCAACAATTGCATTCATTGCAAAGGATGCCATTTTTATTAACATTTTTGTGGCACATACCACAAGGATATTTAGCAGTTCTTACCATTTAGGCCTAATAAAAAGAAATAAACTGAATGCACAAAAGAAAGAAAAAACTCGAAAGTTCAGGGTCAACACAAACTGTCATACCATAGTGCAGAGTTATGAATCTCTAAATGTTACTTCGGCATCAGAACTAGCTGATCCTTGTCTTGGCACAGAACGATTATCTGGTGGTTTGTCTTTTACAATGAGTCGGTCCATAATGAAGTATGCTATCTTCCCATTGGCTCTTGCTTGGAGGAGATCAGGCACTTGAGCTGCCCGCTTATCCAAGGTTCTTTGGGAAAAATCAGCAACAAATTTCAGATTTGCTGGTCTGATTGCTCTTGCCTTCTTTAGGATGTTTTCTTTAACTTTCCAGCTGGAGAATTTTGCCACGATATTCCGTGGTTGTTCCCCACCTGATTGATTTCTACGATTACCAGCACCATTTCCTTTATTTTTATGATTTATTCTGTGGCATCTCTCAATTTCCACATCCTCCTGTATTTCAAGCTTATCTTTGATGAGTTGTTTTACCATTTTCTCTGTATCATCCCAACTTTTTTCTGTTGTCTTATTCTCTGGGACACCAATGATCTTTACATTATTTCTCCTATTCTGATTTTCCATATATTCAAGCTCCGAATCGATCCCGTCTAAATTGCCATTAACATCATTTAAATTGCGCTCGTGACATCGTACTTTGTTGTCAATATTGTCCAGACGGCTGAGTGAGGTATCAAGTTGGCCTTGAGAAAAGCTTAGGCTGGTTTGTAGTTCGACTACATCTTTCCTCACAGTCTTGATCTCCTCTTTCAGCTCCTCAAACAGTACTCGAAATGAGGCTTTAAATGCATTGGCTTGAACTTCTAGCAAACTTTGAATGATATTCATAGTCACGTACTCGTCCCCACCCATCTTGAACCAACAACCAATTTAGGCCACGTGGGCCTAGCAAACAACAAGTCAAAAAAGTCTGGTTTTACGCCATGAACTCGTAGATTAACATCCAATTTGAACACTGAACTTGAACTAATTATTATAAAAACATTAATGGAGTGAATTAACGTCACTCAAGAGTGTACGGATACTAAAAATAGCTTAACAATTTCACTCCGAACAAACAATGCTCCTGTCGTCGCCATGTTGAAACGCACTTTGTGTCAGTTTTACCAAGAGCGGTGTGGTGGCAGGTTTTGTTTCAGCCCTGGATGACATAATTGCCCTTACTTTCATGCTGACATCATGGAAATTAGATGCTGTAATTCTTCCTCTTCTCTGCTCTTTCCAGATTTGGTTACTCGCCTGCCCTCTTGTGACTTTTTCAAGCTCAGTAAGTTGCGATTCCTTGAACGACAGCTTTCCCATGAAGTCTTCTAGCATTTCTTGTTCTGAGATGTCCTGTTTCAATGCTATCTCTTCAGCAATTTCAGTAATGGGTGGTGGATAGTCATTTTCCTGATCAACAGGAAAGTTCAAAAGAACCACTGCATCAGGAGCACAATTTCTAATGTTGTCTAAAAATTTTCCAACCCTTTCCTCTCTTTTGTCGTTTCTCAATTGCAATCTTGGATCAAAGTTGGCCTTTACCTCATTCATAATTTGGTACTTTGGTTCTTTATTTGAAATGTCATGCTTTGCAATGGCTGAATCTTTGATTCTTTGAGGCTCAATTTCATACTTGCTCTTATCATTGAACTTGCATGCAATCTCAGTGCAGCTTGGTTTGTTAAAGCCCTTGTCACTGGCAAAATTCAGTTTATACAACAAGGCAATCACATGGTTACATGAATTTGAAAAACCTGCTGTACATGAACAGTGGGCAGCTTTCACTCCCTCTTTCTCAGAAAATAGAATCCATACTAATTTTGGTTGCTCGCGCACCCGCATTGATGGAACTACTGTCGTTTTGAATAGGATCACATCCTCATTGACCTTGTGTTGATGCACTTGTTGCACATGTCCACTCTTAAAGTAAGAGTATGCTTTGCGAGACTTATATTGGCCTATATACTCTGTCTCAAATGCCTTCATTTCCAATACGTATTGGAAAATTTGACCCAAGTTAACATTTGGCCAGCTTCTAACATCAGTTGTCCATAGATTTTCTGGTATTTGCTCTGGGTCAGTAATGTCAAATTTGACCAATAAAGCCTTGTACTCCTTCTCCAAACCTTTTGAGAAGCTTTCTGAACTCTCAACAATAGGCTCGTTAGTTTCAAATGCTACCAATGCCCTTGCTGCTAGCTCTCTTTTTGTGCCGTTCGTAGACTTTCCTCTGACCATCAAAAAGTGCTTTAGCTGACAGTTTGTCCATTCTATGAAGTCACCAAACACCATCATAGGAGTGTTATCAGCTTCTTTGCTAAGAGACATCTTTCCTAGAAAACAAAGCAAAATTTGTCTTGCAACTGGAACATTCATTTTCATTGCAAATATTGACTTGAACCTGATCAAACCCTTCCCTTTTTTTGTAAACAAAAACCTGCATTCAAATACTCCAGAATGAAAAGAGGAAAGCATTTTAATTTCCGTTTGGTTGAATCAACGTGTGAGCTACAGTTAGAGCTTTTCAAACAATAAGGTTCTTCTGCACAACAGGGAAGTAAACAAATACTAACCCTTGCAACCCTTACTTAGAAATCACATCTATGTGTCTGCTTATCACAGCACAAAATGGAGTTGGAAAATGGAAGGCCCTTCATTTCCTTTTCCTTTAATCCATGTATTAGTTATAGTGTAAAAATAGCAGGTAAAAGTAAAACTGCAGCGACGATATCCTATCTGCCACTCGATCAGAGATTTCATAGGACTTAGGCCCGCTGCGCGCCCTGCAATCAATGATGCTCTGTATCAAATTTCACGATGGAATATCACCAAAAAATCAAGAAAAAGTACCTAAAAGTACGGAAAACATATAAGAGAAGTTTCTTACCTCGTTTAATTCAGTAAAATCGTCGAAAAACGTCCAATAAACAACTTCCAATAGCGGGATGATATGTGAGCACAGTACGAACAATACAAAAAATGCGAGAATGTGATCCTATCCTGATTACCCATCATGCACCCTATTGGCATGTAAAATTTTTGGGGGCCACGCCCTTAGGATCGCCGGAAAACGCCCCTTTTTTAAAGAGGGTGGTTTTTTGTGTGCATTTATTAGAGGTAGAAATCATCCTTTCGTAACTAACAATCACTAGATTAAAAACCAAAGATATTAAATTGAAAGTTTCCTTCGTATTACATTTCTTGTTAACATCCCTTTAAACACAGTTCTTTAGAGTGGAGAATTGAAACAACATTGAAAACATCACTCACCAATAATAACTGATTCTTAGTATCAGTTTTCATATTTTATATCCTTTCCTCTTCTGCACTACAAACAACACGTTGGTAAGGAACAAGTGCGAGGGCAGAAGTGTCGATTGGCAACTTCTTTGCAACAGCCTCACTATTGGAGCGACTTTTCCAAGAAAAATAAGCTCTGCAGTTGATAAACTTCTCAGCCCATCTGCATCTTTTGTCTCAATGAAACCTTTTACTTTCTCAAAGATATCCATGATAAAAATGCTTCCAAATTATGAAGTAAATGATGAATATTTTGGCGTGTAAACTTCTAGCTGTCGAGCTTGGAGAGGGTCCCTTGGAGAGTGCTTAGGCCAAAAGCCAAAGGTCAGAGTGAGGCTGTAGTTTGGAGGATTCCCAGATCACATACATCGCCACGACAGTCTCACAATCTTTCCTCCATACATGTTGTACNTTAAGGGGGACAAGACGTGACTAGTTACGTTTTGGCAAAAACCGGCCTAAATTGGTGGTGTAAACAAATATTGTCAAAGTATGTCAGGTTTATAAGAATATTTGGCTCGCGTTTAGAGGGACGATATTATCTGAGAAACAAAACTAACTTCCGATAACCCGATAACATTTTATTGAATCACATCTTTCCATTGGTAGTCATGGGCCTAAAATTGCAGCACAAACCATGCACAAACTAAAAGGGACAAGATACCTATTGTAGGTTATTTCTATGGTGACTTTTCAAAGAATGATATGTCTTGTTCGAATGGTTATATTTTCAATGAGATTTTACTTGTAAAAGCTGTAAAAAAGTTTCAAAGAGTCAGCATAATCAAGGTCCGCGCTTTAGAAGTTTGCCCTATAGGAAAATTCTAAAACGCGGACCACATTTCGCAGACCCGGAAGTCATGTCTCTCGAGAAGGTCTGTGGGGTCCGCGTGGTCTGTGGGGTCCGCGTGGTCTGCGTTATAGACCTGGCCGTTTTGCGTCATATCACGAGACCCCAGCATGTGTGTCAACACCAGTATCAAGAACAGGACAACAACAGGCTGAAAGTCCCAGGGCAACTTCTACTCGAAGGGCAATAATTCAGTCACCAATTCATAAACCATTAGTTGGGTCTCCAGACTTGATAAGTGTTCTTGAAACAGACAGTCAGCTACAACAAGAAGTAACCACATAATCTAGTGAGGGCAGAAAAGCTGAACAAATTTTTTTTGTGGAAACCAGTCTGAAGTGTTGATCAAAGAACCAAGAAGGCATTCTGACTTCTTGATGAATGGTTTGAGGAAAGTGAAAGTGAAGAAAGTTGTGTTGATGAACTAGACTTTTTGTTTGATAGTATGAAAATTGGCATAGATCATCATCTGAGCCATAAAACCACAGATGTTGAAGAAGCTACAATGTTTGAAAACAGTGAAACTGAAACTGAAGAAGACCAATCAGAAACAGTTAATAAGAGTTTTTATAAAATAAGCCAATCTGAAAAACTCTACTACAAAATATGACAATGGACTGGGAGGAGACAGATGAAAAGTCAATTATTTTAGGTGATGAAACACAGAACAAAGTTGTTTTACCAACCAATTACTTTGACAAATTTATTCAAGACAGAAACATCAACAAAGATTTAAGCTATGTCACTGACAAGAAATTTATTTGCAGTGTGAGTCAACTCCATGATCTTGTGAACAATTCCCATTGCAAACAATGTTTGAAGGCGGGAAGAATAGTAAAGCATTCATTTATTGGTTGCGTTGTTGAGGTTACAATGTCTTGTGAAAATCAGCACACATGGAAATGGTCATCTTCAGCAATGCTAAACAGAGTTTATGCAAACAACATTCAATTGCTTGCAGCAGTCATTCTATCAGGCAATGTCTTTGTCAAGTTTTGTTGATGGGTATGTTTACCCACAAATCTACTCATGGTTGGGTGATATGCAAAAGCTTCTATTTGAGCTCTTTAGCAACAAAGAAGTCAACATTGCTGCAGATGGTAGGAATTATTCTCCTGGTTATAGTGCAACTTACTGCAATTACACATTTATGGACACAGAATCCAATCTCATTCTGCACCAAGAAATCATTGATGTAAGAAATGCAAATTACAAAAGTCCAAACATGGAGAAGCTACAATGCTTGCCAAAAGTCCTTGGAACACTTAGGCCATTTCCTGATAATGACACACTTTTCCACAATTCTATCAGTAGAGATTAGTTGAGGCACCCCTTCCCCCCCCAAACAATGTTGATTTGCAAGGCTATTGTCCTAGCCTTTCATCAGAGTCGCGAATCGTCGTGTCATCCTTATTTTATTGTCACAGAACAACATTGTTCTAAGGGGGAGAGGGGGAAATCGCATAACAAAGCAAAATTAGCTGAGGTGTTCCAAGACTTTTGGCAGGCATTGTCTGAACTTTATTTTGATAACGGCTTTTGGCAGGCATTGTAGGACGCAAACAGGGATTAGCAGCGTTGAGGAGCCATGGTATTGATATTAAAGGATTTGTGACAGATGACCATAATCAAATTTCAGCAATGATGAGTATGTTTCAGTTATAGTTGTCTCTTTAATTGTCAAACATGGCATACTTTGACACATTTTAAGAATGATGTGGTACACAAAGAATTGTGCAATCCATTTGGCACATAGTATGCTTCATTTGGCATATACACATATATTTCTTTGCTGACCCCTAAATATTGGGTTCTAATATTTTGGAGACCTTGAACATTGTTATCTATTTCTGGTTCTGGAGACCCCACACATTGTTGTTCATTATAATATAGAAACAGGTGAACACTAAAGTAGGGGGAGGTGTACAAATGATTGAATGGATAGGCGTAATGAATCACACCAAATTGTATGATTATCCCTTCTTCAGATTAATGGACCGCACATGGAATTATGTTTATGTTGTTATTCACAGACCCCAAGTATGGATTTAATGTAAGATTTGAGACCCCAAATATTGGCATGGACGCCCTTGTATTGAAATTTAGGGAGTAACCCGCCTGGGGAAGGGCACCAGTGAGAAAATTAGTCTATTATGATAACTTACATCACTTGTTCTCTTTTGTCNTTATCTATTTCTGGTTCTGGAGACCCCACACATTGTTGTTCATTATAATATAGAAACAGGTGAACACTAAAGTAGGGGGAGGTGTACAAATGATTGAATGGATAGGCGTAATGAATCACACCAAATTGTATGATTATCCCTTCTTCAGATTAATGGACCGCACATGGAATTATGTTTATGTTGTTATTCACAGACCCCAAGTATGGATTTAATGTAAGATTTGAGACCCCAAATATTGGCATGGACGCCCTTGTATTGAAATTTAGGGAGTAACCCGCCTGGGGAAGGGCACCAGTGAGAAAATTAGTCTATTATGATAACTTACATCACTTGTTCTCTTTTGTCTGTTGTTTTAGGCAAAGAGCAGGAATATAGCAATAGTGATTATCAAAAGGATGTCTGACACAAGTCTGCTAAAGTAACAAAGACATTTGCTCTAGTAAGTTGCATTAGAAAAACTTTACGAAAGATGAAGTTGTTTTAAACTGTAAATTGATCTGTTGTTTTTAAACTAATTGTCTATATTTCAAATACAGTAGTTGCTGTATGATTATTCATCAATGTTTGGTTTGCTCTTCATCTTTATCAGCAATTATGTAATATTTGAAAACATTACGACTGATGGAAAGTACCAAAAGTGTATGCTACCAAGATAATGCTACCTAGCTAACGTCCAATAAAGGTAGTAGTGACAAGATGGATTTTATACTGATTTTCGATATAGCGATGATGTCATTTCAACAATTATAACGGTTGGGCAAAAAAAAGGAACCCCCAAGATAAACAAATTCATAAAAAACTTCATGAATGCAAAATTATTTAGCGCAAATGTGGTTTACAGACAAACGAGTATTTTGAAAAAAGATAGTCGCAAAAGCCACTGTAACAAAATTGCTAATCATCAACAATAACCCACCAACGCATTTCTTGATTTACTCAATAATGTTTGTGCAAATAAGGGTTGCCCCAATTTCCAGTGGTAACGATTTTTTTTCTATCAAATATATTGAAAACTAAGAGAAAACAACAAATACAACTCAAATATGCCAATCATAGCAGAAAAAGACATGAGGTCATCAAATTTCCACTATGAATGACACTTACAATATTAATTAGTTTTATATACAACACAAATATGAAAAAGACTACTAAAGACAAATACAGTACATAAGAGACAAAAGGAGACAAGTATCAATACAATTACGAGAGACACATGTTGCTGCTACTCAACTATTGGCAATTAATTTACAATCGTTTCGTATTTTCTATAAAACAAATTGTTTCCTCTATAATCGTTTTATTCACATTCACATCTAAATCAGGACTTCCGAAAAGGAGTAGATTACAAAGTGATTTGGAGTCAATATCCAAAGCGTTTAACTCAAGGATGTTTTCGAGATGAGCAAAAAAACCTTGCCATAATATGTCATACAAAGGAAAGTGCAGGAGAAAATGATCATTTTCCTCATTTGCCTGGCCGCAATCGCAAATTCGGCTTAAACAGTCCAAATTGTGCCGAAATTTGTGGTCATTTAAATCGCTAAATTTAACACAAAGTTTTGTCAATCGTTTAATGCCAATAATTTCATGGACATGAAATATCGGATTCCTCGATGGTCTGATTATTGCCAAAACTTTCCTTTAAATTCACCAAGGGAAGCCAAATTTTTTATCTCATTATGGAGCATATTCCATTCATAAAGGACATTATGGAAGTAGGTATTTGAAAAGCGAACAGTTCTTGGAATGTTTGGATCATAAGACCGTGCACGTCTAAGATTGTAAGAGAGATCGCGCTCAGGGGAATTTTCTTCAAATAGATACATAGG
>REGM01000030.1:3337382-3351257 GCA_004194415.1 Aurelia aurita
GCAATATCTTGCGAAGACCCACGCCCCCGCTGCCCGTCACCATTCCGCCAACAACAAAAACACCTGATCTCATCCTATATAATTAAATATATAATCAAAGAGTAGTAAATTCCTTGTGCTCCTGTTTGAAAATCCTGAATTTGCATGCTTGTAGGTGGATGCAGGTTGCAATTTAGAACATTTGGAAACACAACCTTTTGTAAGATGCCTTTTTCCCATTTCAAAAAATTGATGGAGGAGGATTGGGCAGAACATTGCATCACCATTTCCCCACAATTCTATTTTGGTTGTTACAAAAAAATCCTTACAAAAGCCTTTTGTATCTATCCTGTTTTCCTCCCCAATTTGGAAAAGTCTGGTATTATACATCCCAACTTTTTGGGGAATTTCAAAATCTACTAAAATTTTTCCTAAGAAAAAGTTCAGTATATTTTTGAATTATGTATATTATTTTATACTACTACAGTATATATTGTTTACATCTTAGGCAAATCAAGTTGGCAGCAGCAGTGCAATGCAACTTGAAGGTGCAAAGCGATGCTTTCAGAGGATACTGGATTCTGCAATTAGTATCCCGGAATTTACTTCTGACAGGCATACCGGAATTGCAAAGTGGGTTAGAGAAGAACATCCCAACTTCACTCATTATCTCGACATATGGCATCTTGCCAGATCCATCACAAAGAAACTAGCGAAGGCTGGCAAGGAGAAGGGATGTGAAATCTTGCTAGAGTGGCTGAAGGGCATAAGGAACCATTTATACGTCAACAACACCAGGCTTTGACGAAATGATAAAGGCTAAGTGGCTTTATCTTCTGAGACATGTTGCAGACAGACATGATGATCATGGCAATGTCCTTTTCAATGAATGTGCCCATGAGGCCTTAGAACCTAGAAAATGGATCAAAATAGGTATGCTTTTCGTTTGCCTTTTGGTTGAAAAATGAGGTCTCTACCAGTTCACAGTTATGTGAAAACAATTCCCATGCATTTGATCTTTCCTTCCCAAAATGCGTGGGATTAGACTGCTCGCTAAAATTTGCTGTGCAGACACTTTTTGAAACTGTGTACTGGTCTTTTTAATGTAAAGGATTAGAGTTACATCTTAGAGTTCCTTAGATTTAGTTACATACAGTGATGAAAGTTCAGGTAAATTACAAACTTTGTTTTTGTTGGCACTGTAAATCTTTGGGACATGTGGAACAGACATTCTTTGGACTTTCAGCAAAGGACTTATCAAATAGCGGTGCCACGGGGGGGGGACTGGGGGACACATCCCCCCAGTTCTCGCCAGGATTGATTTTGTAATTCGTCTAAATCCGAGGAGAAAACGTCGGGGGAGGGGTGAGATTTTAGCGAGGTACTTTCTTTTTTCCTTTGATTTTATGCTTTAGAAACTGCCATGACGTAATGCACTCTTGCACTACCTTGGTGATTAAATATTTACTTCATCATTGAATCATTTACGTTTGTCGTGTCTTTTGTATTTGTAACTTTTTGTTGCTCTGCCCTTCCTTTGAAGTACGGCGAAGAGATCTTCTCACTGGAGTTTCTGCTTTATTACGATCAATAATTCAAATAAGGTTTTGATGCAGATTTTATTGTATGGTGATAAAGTCCTTCCCAAGGACCTTAATAAAGGTATAATTCTCTTAACTTTAAGCTTTATCCAGTTTTTTGTAGTGCAGAAGAGGAAAGGATATGAAATATGAAAACTGATACTAAGAAAAATAAACAATATAATATATTGAAAAATAAGGGAGGGTAATGCCAACCCCACCTCCCATAGGCCCACATCAAATTGTTACTAATATTATTAAGTATTGTCATAGTCGATTGTAGTACTGTGTCGGTCTGTGTTGAATGCAGTTAACCATATTTATGATCCAGCCATTGGTTAAATTTACCAAATTATTCATTAATGGTGTAATATGCAAATCTTCAGCCGATGTCCTGCACCACCTCATTTCGGGGCAGTTAAATCGGAATGATTTTGTGGTGCAGGTGCCCCAGCAGACTAGCGTCCTAGTCCACTAATGCATCTGTTATTGTTATTTTATGGGTAGGTTTTGTTTTCTGGTTTATATTGAGTTAAATTTAGATCTGACCAGTGTATCTTTGATATTTGTGTGTCTCTTTAGAGCAACAAAGGGTTGTTTTGTCCATATTTGTTTTAAGTATTTCATCATTTTGAATTGATTGCCAGTTATCTTTTAATATTTTACCAATTTGTATTGTTTTGTTGTCATATGGGATGACAAAAGGTAGATTTTTGTTGTCTGTGTAGTCTGTTTGTTGTTGTCAAATAGTAGATCTGACTGTGAATATTGTCTAATTTTGTTGAATTGTTTTTTATTTCAGAAAGGTTGTACCCCCTCTTTACTAAAATGAAAATGAAGTTAAAAGTAGCGTATTGTCTCATCAAATTGTTTACCATCAAAACTGCCTTCTCTGCTCAATTGACATCTGAGAAGAAATGAACAGTATGGCAATGGAGTATCGTTACTGTCGATTAAGCTGTTCAGATATATGATAAAAAGGAGAGGTCCTAAGCAGGAACCTTGAGGTATACAACACGTTACCTCGCTCGACTTTGATCTTTGTCCGTTTACAGAACAAAATTGCTTCCTTTGATCTAAATAGGACCGAAAGCAGTTCCCAGCAGTGTTCTTTATACCGTATCTGCGCATATTTTTTGACCATTATTTTGTGATCAACAGTATCAAGTGCTTTGCTAAGGTCCAGAAAGATGGTCAAGTTCAACATTTGCTTCCAGCAGCAAATCGTAAGAGGTGTACTGCTGCGCAAAGATGAGTGTCAACGGGCAATCAACAAGTATCCAATCTTAAAAAGACATGACTGGAACGACAGGTGTAATTTAAGGAATTTGGAACTATGGAATTACGGAATTCGGAACTGCGGAATTGCGGAACTGAGTCACAGGTATAAATTGCGGAACACAAATTCTCTGGAATTCTATCCAGTGAAATTGCAGTGGCTAAGCCATGAAATGTTGTGGCATAGCTTCTTTCAAAACACAACTGGGTATAAATCTTGCTTTGCATCTTATGGTATTATCAGAAAAGATTCTGACAACGAAGTACACACAGTTATTGTTTTGGTGTCCAAGATTATCTAAAGATTCATCATAGACAAAATATTCAGTTATTTCTGTTTCAAATACCGTCGATATTTGCTTGCATTAAGCATTAATCTTGTAGTTGTAGTGTACCCCATCTAATGTTAATGTACCCCATTAATGTTAGTATGTTATCTTGCAGTTGTAGTGAAGTTATGTTGCGAGAAATGCAAACCATTGTTTGTATTTTTCGTATTTATACCTGGGTGTCTGTCTCAATACGATGTATCGGCCTTTGAAATACTACCAACAATTGAAAATTCAGTCTCTGTTGAATTTCCTTTCTGATTTGTTGCATGAAAGATCATATTAGGTTTAGGAAAATAGGTTACCCCATTAGCGGCTTCCAAAATGGAATTCTGAAGTTTTATTAGGTACCTGATTTTGAAACCCACTACGAAATTGCGCAGAATTTTAAACAGATCTATCTTTTCGTCTCTTCAAATTCTTTAACATCATGTACCTATCAAAATCCAACGTGAAATCATAAAATTAAAAATCCTGGGCAAGATGCATGGGATTTCAAGCTATCATTTCAAAGTCTTACACAAAATTTGGCTCAATTTTTATTAATGCTAAAAATAATTTGGCCTTTGGTCTGCTTTGATACAACTAAAACCGAAGAAATTTAAAGAGAAATAGCAACACCAAATTTTGCGAATTTTTCAAACGCGGATACATCATTTTGGGACACCCGGTACTTTCTGTATCGAATGATTAAATCTTCGAGAAATAAACAGCTGTCATGCACTACTTATCAGAGAAATTCTATAAAAAGTAACTCATTGTTTAGGAACTATCTGCTTGCAGGAACTAGGCAATTTGAAGAATGACATATTTGGTCAAAATCATTTGTCAAAAGATGCCCCTTATAACAAACATGGATTTCTTGAAGATAGTGCAAAATATACAGTTTATAGAGTATCCTTTTAAATCTTCCCCCTAAATTGTATCCTGAAATATTTATCTTTGGCCCATAAAATATATAGAGAGTTTGTGTTCCGCAATTTATACCTGTGACTCAGTTCCGTAATTCCGCAGTTCCGAATTCCGTAATTCCATAGTTCCGTGATTCCGGATTCCTGAATTCCGTAGTTCCGGATTCCTTAAATTACACCCGTCGNTTGTGTCCTGAAATATTTATCTTTGGCGCATAAAATATATAGAGAGTTTGTGTTCCGCAATTTATACCTGCGACTCAGTTCCGTAACTCCGCAGTTCCGAATTCCGTAATTCCATAGTTCTGTGATTCCGGATTCCTGAATTCCGTAGTTCCAGATTCCTTAAATTACACCCGTCGTGACTGGAAGAAGGTTAAAGACATGGTAAGAAAAACTTCAACTGCATACACAAGGTCCCATCTCCTTGAAAAATAAAGGTAATGTGTTCATTTGTGTTCATACATAAGGAGAGCGGTATACCCAACCTGTTAACATCGATAAAATTCTTGGCAAGTGATTTGGTGATATTTAGAATGATCGCATGGATAGCGAACATTCCTGTAAGCGGCCAATTATGATCACACAATCATGAAACGTCACAGACATGGAAACACAGCCTTGTTTTGTGGAACATGTATTTCTCTGGTTTCAATTATGGTTATAAAACGACCTTTTTTATGATTATAAAGAAATCCTTGTTGATCACATGCCTTTTTCTTGGAGGCATACCTGTGTGGACACATTACCTTTAACGGATGAAATGGATGAAACATATGCCTTTAATGGATGAAATGTCACAACTGATAGAACTGTTTGCTAATGTTTTATTCTCTGTGTAGTGGAGAGGTTCTCAATATGGTTTATGTGATTTATTTATTCAAGATTTTGGCAATCTTCTGAAGTTATTCTGTTTGTTGGAGGTAAAGAAAAATGAATAAATGGATAAATGACGAGGGCAAATTTCCTGATGTAATCCAGTATCTGTTTCAAACAAGGTCATGCTATCATAAGTATTGAACAAATAGCAATGATCTAATTGTGTTCCGAAACAAGACGATATTTCAGTAATGGTACAATTTATGTAAAAGGAGCAGATATAGAATTCTCAACCTCCTGAAAAGAAGTATCTAAATACTCTCAAACAATTTAAGCTAGGCTTCTAAACAAGATTGTTGAGAAGCTATATTGACTTTCCCTTAGCAGACTCAATAATATATCACGAGTTCAGTGGATCAATCATCAAAAACATCACTTGAGGCATACCCCAGGGCCCATGCCTTAGGCCTCTCCTTTTCATAATTTATCTTAATGAGTTTTTGTATGTTCGTCGTTGCTAAAAGACGGAACATCCCAGAACAACCCAAGAACATCCGGAACAACCCAAGAACAAGCCAGGAACAGGCGAAACAACCTAAGAATAGGTACACTTGTGCACATCAGATGATCAGATGGCGTTCACAGGCCTTTTTTCCTCGGTGTACTTATGCCTGATATTTGTTGTGAATAGCTCCTGTTTTATGAAGCTCTGTTGGCCAAACATGATAGAGGATTGTGATGATCATAATTGCATCGGCTTTACATCGTATCGTAACATTAATGAAGGAAAATTCCTTGGAAGAGCAGTAGTTTGGGAAGTAATCTGGAAGGGCCTATTCTCAGCGCAGAGTAGATCAGTGAGTTGTAAGAAGACAAGTTCATTCCTTAGCCAATGTGGTATCAGGCAGTATATATTTGTCATGATAATCCTTCTCAGTGGTGATTTTTCTCTAAATCCTGGCCCTGAAAATTTGGATAACACAGCCACTATTACTTCAAGAAAATTCGAAGAATTGCTGCAGACATGAGGATTGAAATTACTTCATCAAAACATTCGTGGTTTGGTATGCCACAAGGCTAGTTTGGAGGAGTTTCTCTCGCGATCAAATTTGGGACAAGCTCATATTATTGGAATTAGTGAGACACACGTACACAAAGATATTTGAGACAGTGAAATTGGAATAGCAGGTTTTCATCAAAGCCGAAATGACCGTAAAAATGGAGCAGGTGGGGGGTTGCAGTGTACGTAAATGAAACACTGACCCACCATCGCAGATTTGATCTGGAGGAAAATAATATCGAATGTGTTTGGGTTGAAGTACTTTTCAATAAATCGAAACCCGTGTTAGTGGGAAATTTGTATCGCCCTCCGGACAGTTCTAACTACCTGCCTGAAGATTTTAATGATAAATTTGAGTCCATGCTTGCAAAGGTTTGCTGCGAAGACAAAGAAGCGATGTTGCTAGGCGATTTTAATTGTGACTACGGTAGCCAGAATAACAATCGGCCTTTGAAACAAATAATTTCAAGTTACGGTTTTTGTCAACAAGTTGATTCCCCCACGAGACTTTCTCAGGGCTATGAGTCTATGATTGATCTAGTTCTATCTAATATGCCGCAGAACATTTGTAAGACTACCGTCCTGCAGACTTGCCTGAGTGATCACGAAATGATAGGTACAGTTAGAAAAGCAAATAGCCTGAAACTAAAGGCAGTGCACTACTATCGATACAGGCAGCCAAGTTCCTAATATCGTCACAAGTAATGTCCCTTCATTGACCAGTATCCATATTTCCGATGAGAAAATACTAAAAATCATCCGATCCTGAAATTTGAATAAAGCACAAGGTTGGGATGAAATCTCAGTGCGTATGATAAAGATTAGTGATGATGCTTTGGTGATTCCACTTAAAATCATATTTGAAAATTGCATCAAAAATGGTATTTTCCCAGAAATCTGGAAAAAGGCCAATATTGTCCCTGTCCATAAGAAAAACAGAAAACATCTGTAACAAAATTAGTGCTAAAGCATGTACAAGTCATTGCTATTTAGGCAGAAATATGACGAAAATTTGGTCGTGATTTCATGCCGTTTTTTAAGGTTTCTTGGAGGGGCTTTCTTGAGAAAATCCCTCCTAATTTCAGAAGGGAGTGGCCGATTTCAGTCTGGTAAAATTTTGAATTTATTTGAACATGTCCACTATTACACAATATATTTACCAATATTATTGCCTCGATATCCAGGGAGCAGTGGCTTTTCAAACGGGGAGTGTTTTTTCTGACTCACCCGGTATATTAGTATTATTATTATTATTATTATTATTATTATTATTATTATTATTATTATTATTATTATTATTATTATTATTATTATTATTATTATTATCATTATCATTATTATTATTATCGTTATTATTATTGTTATTGCATAATCCTATTTTGTTGCGCAATATTATTATGACGCTAGCTAGCGAATTTGTAGATTTTGATCTACTAGCTACTAGTTAAATCATTGTTAATGCTGCAACACGAGAGACTGATAACAGTTATGATGTTATCATATATTATTATATTATGTTATTATTACTATTTTTGCATAATTCTATGTTGTTGCGTAATATTATTATGACGCTAGCTAGCGAATTTGTAGATTGTTATCTACCAGCTACTAGTTGAATCTTTGTTAATATTGCAACTCGACAGAATGATAGCAGTCTATATACGGTAGATGAAACTTCATTGAAACTGTGTGTGCTTAAATGTTGCAATTCTGCTGTGCAAAGTTCGCTTAAATGGCTTCAATATCCTCTGCTGAACGCAGCAATAGGCTGAACGCAGTAAGGAATTTCCGGCATCAACTGAAGCTCCATTTGTTCTCCAACAACTGCCAACAACTTTAACAACCAGCCAATATTAGCATACATACTTACGGTGACTCTGCTTTCTTCTCTAGTGAACAGAAATTTGCCGTTTTCCAAAACCATCTTCCTCAGAAATCACTTAATTTCTCCAATATCATTCGGCCTTTTGAAAATCGGTAAAAAGGATATTGTTCTGCATAGTCTTGGCGATCGAAAGATATATAAATCGCTATGTTTCCGTCAACACTGGCTTGACAAGTTCTCTTCCAAGATATTTCCTTGATTTGAGAAAAGTGGATTTATCTCCAAAACTATTCGAAATTTTTTTGTTTTCTTTCGCTCTATCTTTAGCTAGGTTGCTCATCTACAACTTTGCCAAGTCTGATTGAAAAGCTAGGCTAGATTTCCTGCAATCGAATTTTATATTTCTGTTTACTTTTCGACAGAGAAGAAATTGACGAAATTCTTATATAACTGATTGAATATTTTCTATCGATCAAATTCCAAAGTTTTTGCTCTCCTCGATTTGTTTACCTATTGAGAGAGCTCCTCCTTCAAGAAATTCCCTGCATACAAATTCCCCTATAAAGTTGCTTATTTTGTTAGTTTGTATTTCCTTATTGTAATTTGTTGTTTCGATGTAGTATGTTGTAGTTCTTTTGATGGCATTTGTATGTTGAGGAATTTTGAAACGAAATTAACTGAAATGAACTGAGCAAGGACAGATTTTGTAAGATTTGTAAGGTCTTACAACAATAACGCCCGTTGCCTTTAATCGACACAGCAGTACAAAATGATTAGCGATCGCGAAGAAAGGGATTTCTACGGCCGATTCGTTAAGCCACAAACATAAACTGGGCATACAAAAAGGAAACCTTTTCAACTCGCAAGGCTATTACACACGAGTCAACTTTGATGACCAACATTTGTGGCCAGCATTTTGGGCAACAAATGTTCCCCACATATGTTGATCATGTTCAATACAAATGAGCATACAATCTCATCGAAAATTTTACACCACGTATTCATGATATCTCACGGGATCCCATAATTTGAAAAAACGCTCTTAATTGGCTAGATTCCGTTCAACATCGCCGACAATGTTGCCAAGCTCATTCAACAATGCTCATTCTTGTTCAACATGTTGCCGAATTTTGGAAACAGTATACCAAAACATACACACGACTCAGCATTTGTGGGGATCAATGTACGAAGTCTGTCTATCTGAAGACTGACTGTCTATCTGAAGACTGTCTATCTGAATGGAACACGCTTGACCCAGATATTAGATTATCACCCTCGCTGAGCATTTTTAAAACAAAATTGTCGAAACTTATTCGACCCGCTCCTAAACTAGTGTATGGTATTCATGATCCTAAAGGTCTAGCTATTCTCACTCAGCTACGGGTAGGACTCAGCAAATTAAATTTTCATAAATTTAGGCATAACTTCAGAGATACAGTCAACCCTCTGTGTCCCGCAAATGATGGGGTAGAGGATACGGAACACCTCATGCTGCTTTGTCATTCTTATAACGGGCCTAGATCTGATCTTCATCGAAACTGGAATTCGAAAACCTGATCTAGTGGTATGGAAAGATGAGAATGCGTACGTTATCGTTGTCACAATTGTTGCCAATAACGCCAACTTGAATGAGTGCTGTGACAGGAAGGCTAGGTACTATGATTCGCCTATTATAACATCTTGGGTGAAGAATAGAACTGGCTCAAGTAATGTGTCGTATGAAGGATTGGAACTCAATTGGAGGGGAGCAATGGCTCCAAAGGCTTTTGAGTTCCTGAAGGATGTTCTGTGCCTGTAGCTGAATGTATTACAGATTATATCTGTGAAGACAGTGACGGGCAGCTTTTACTCTTATGTGCACTTCAAAAAGGGTACATACCAAACCTGGTAGCTCATGAAGCTTTTCGTCTAAACCAAGAAGAAACTTTTGGCGGCGACTGTGGAAAGGGAAGAGCAGAGGGTGCGGAAACTCCGTCAAGCTCAAGGCGTCAGTGCTTTTGCTAGTGGATAGTAGATGTCAGTAAAGTGAGCGAATCTTTGGGCATAATCCGTAATGATTAATCCCCTGAAACCCAGCTGGCCTTGGTAAGTAGAATGGGAGTGCCCTGCCAATAAGCAAGTTGACGCTACAATTAGATACGAAACTACGCCCAACATCAAGATCGCCAAATGCCTTGACGAGTTGAGCAAAGCGCTCGACCTAGGCAGCTGAGAGATGAAACTCGACAGTGAGGCCAGAGCGAGCTCGTCTCGCCCTGATAGGTTGAACTGAGTAAAGTCTTCTTTGATCTTGTGAAAATGAGTGATAGTCAGCTAGTTCGGAGCCACACCTCTCTATTGAGTCACAAAAGTAAACTGCACCCACAAAATTAAACTTGTTAACATCATGGAAAGTTATTGAAATAGCCGTGTGCATGTTATAGAGAGTAGATGTGCACAATCACTGCGGTACTACCCAAGTGCGGCTATTGGCGAGTCCATGATTGGAGTATCCAAGCCTTGTGAATCAATAAGAGCACATCATCCGTGACCTACAAGGAAGTTGACCTAGCTTGTTGGATTGAGAAGAGTTCAAGCTTGCCTTTCTGTCGTATGAGTGAATTCCTAACGCTGAGGCCGGTGATCATCGATTTTGCCCCGGCAAAGAGAGCTCCAGCGTTTGTCTCTATGTTTTATAGATGTAACCACGGTCTAACCCTTAGAGGGATGGCTGCATAGTGTATGGGGCTAATCACCCTGTACACTATCTATTAGGATTATGAGTACACAGAGTGATGAGAGGATCGGTGTTGCCTCAGCCACACCACCTAATACTGAAATCGTACCCAAATGTGATTCCCGCTACCGGGTTTCCTTGTGCGCTTTGCAATGGTGCGTATAAGTGTAAAGCTGGGTTGAGTCTGCACATGCGACGGGCTCATCCTGAACACCATCTGCAGAATATTCCAAAGGCACGAACAAAAAGTAGGTACTCACGTGAGATTCTCCATTTGATTGCCAGAGAAGAGGTGCGGCTTACACCATTGATTTAATCTAGTTCTACTATATATCAATTGCTTCGATCCGCACTTCCACGATTCTCAGTAGACCAACTGAAATACGTAAGGAACAAGCAAAAGCTTTATAAGGAATTTCTTGCCGAAATTTGGGCTTCACAGCCAGCCTTAATCACAGCTCCGGCTGTTGATAACAATGTTGTACAACCTAATGTCACACCTGTTGATAACTGGGCACAGCAATTGCGTTCCTCGATCTCAGATGATCAGCTACATGGCGAAATTGATTGGGAGAATGTAATAACATTATGATGAACATAAGTTGAAAATTAGGCTGAGATAACTTTATTCTAACAAAAGTTACATTGGACACAAAAGGCGAACCCTTGAAAAATCCTTGTTTTGAGAAAAATGAAGTTAAAGGTTGATGTCATAAAAACCAAGCAGAATTTTCTCTATCTAAAACCTTAATCCCTCTCTTCTTTTTTCTTCTTATCTCCAAACTTAGTCCTGCCTCTTAGCTGCTTTCTCCTAAGACTTCTTAACTTGTAAGTCTCTTTGTCCTTTTCACAATAAATTTA
Organism: Aurelia aurita; assembly: GCA_004194415.1. Taxonomy (NCBI): domain Eukaryota; kingdom Metazoa; phylum Cnidaria; class Scyphozoa; order Semaeostomeae; family Ulmaridae; genus Aurelia; species Aurelia aurita. The sequence continues at coordinate 3,348,741 of REGM01000030.1, forward strand.
TTTTTGACTTTTAAACATTTTGCAAACGTCTATGTTAATGTGCGCAAGGCCTGTACTTGTATACTGATGCCCACAACTATATCAATACATCAGATACTCCAAGCTAAGTCTCTAAAGTACTTCTATATATTCAGCTTTGAGTCATGTTTCTAAAATCATCGAATAAAATGCTTCATATAAAATTGGTGTGATCCGTTGGACCCATTTACGGAGAAGTTAATAAATCTGCCTATTTCTTTGATCACAGAGATTGGCAAAAATCTCTTGATCCTGCTTTGTAAGATCTGGTTGCCTATCCTTGCTTGATTTCAACTTACACATGTAGCACCATATGAGCACCATATTAGTAGTACGGCCTAGCTTTGATATTCTTTATTTCCATATTATGCGCATGAATGAGCAGCCAAAACAAATTATGAATTGGCAGAAGTGTAAAATTTATGAACCCATGTACAACTAAAACATCTTGGAATACCCAGGTCTCTTTGGGATCTATCAATTGAAAAATCTCTTGAATAAAATTTCATATTTGATCAATATTGCCATATAATAATCATACATCATCAATATTGAAACTCTGTAATATCCTCTTTGCCTGCTACCCCACTTGGTTCACGCACTGAGCTTTCATGAAGGAATAGACCTTGGACCTTGATTGAATAACTGGTGTTGACTTTCGTTTTGATCAAATCCTTGCTTCTTTGAGTTGTGGGGGCGTCATCATGATTTGATTTGGGCCTAAGCTCATTTGTTAGGCCTATGCCTGGCCTACATCGTCACATCTCTTCTGCTGGTTCTCTTATAGCGATCTTGCTGCTTGAAACCCTCTTTTCCTTGCAGCTCGGGAAACCTCAAACTGGTTTTCTATAACAAGTGGTTTTTTCTCTTCCTTGAACAAAACCTGTGTCTCAAAATTGCACTTCAAATGCCTCTACTTTTCTTGTATCAAAGCTTTTCGGCAGTTTGTTAGCTCTCGTTTAGAAGCAAGAAGTCTCAAAACGAGGTTAAACACAGGTAAACCAACTTTAAAAGCACAACGACCCTAAATTGGGGGCAAAGGGACCTTGGTATCACAAATTTCCCAGTTTTTTTGTGGCTAAGGGCGTTGCCATGCATAAAAATGCTACCAAGCACTATATAATCTCAAATTTTGCAGCTTTGCACCTACAAAACAGCCGAGGTGCCAGTTGCAAGTTGCAGAGCAATGATTTTCCTACTAAAATCCACAATAAAAAAAGTTGGAGTTTTAGGGTCAAAATAAAGGGGTCTTCTACCTTAAGGCCTAACATCTAACAGCAGAGGGATGGATGCTAAGCAAACATATAGTTATGCCTAAGTGTTACCCGCGAGAGTAATCGGTGTAGTGTTTCACTTACCTGCTGGTACCGATCCTGGCAACCGTGACTGCGGGTATTTGGGTGAACGCCAAGCGTAAATGAGACCGCATTCGTGCTTCAGCCGCTTACATATATTAATGTTTTGTGGCTGTGAACATGGGCTGCGGTGCTTGATCCTAACTTTTGGGGATTGAGTTTCGTATGTGATGAGGAAAGGAAGGCCATGGGTGTATAGACCACTTGCCGCATGACGTCAGATACGAATGTAAACAATCTGCGCGCGCATCCTAGTGGGCAGAAACAACGTTGAGACACAGCTGCAAAACCAGCTGATCTTTGTACTGAAGATGACATGGCATTGCAGAACCTTTCTTCATACGCTGAAAGGCTTGAATAAATGATTGGAAGCAATATTTCCTCAAGCTGACACTCACAAAGTGGGAGTGTGCTAAATTGTGTGGGTCGGAAAATGTGCATGGGTCGTGGGTGAATTTGCGTGGGTCGTGGGTAAATTTGCGTGGGTCGTGGGTACTTTTTGGAGGTAATTTTGCGTGGGTAATCTTGCGCGGGTGAAATTTTTTGCGTGGGCAACCGATTTTGCGTCGGCCTTACTTTTTGGTGAATGAGTGGAACATTTTGCGTGGGTAACCAATTTTGCGTGAGTCTAATTCCTACATTATAGGGTAGGGTGGGGGTAATGTGGGTCTAAATTGAGCAAAATCTCGAAATACATAGCTGGTAAAACGACAATAAAATGCAAATACTTTTAAACTTTTCGTTTAATTGACATTCAATGCTTCTTGTTTCATTAAAAAAAATCTCAGTTCTGATAGACGCAGTTGGATATTTAAAAAACGTTATCTTTTTAGGCAACTAAAATAGGCCCACATTTCCCGACGAGCGGGAAAAGTGGGTCTATTTTCAAAACTCGTACAATAGGGGAATATTGAAAGGTAAACGATTCAAATAATTAATGGAATCATATTCCCCAACTATTTATATTCAATAAAGTGCCAATCTTTGCCCCCCCCGGGGGGGGGGGTACTTCATTGTGAAGTCATACTGGACGTGCCGCTCATATGGGTGGGTTATTTCATCTGATTCCCTACACAAGGGTCGGTTATTTGGCTTGATTTTAATAAAAGGGTTGGTTTTTTAGGTTTTTTTATCCATTGGGTCC
>REGM01000030.1:3386223-3398600 GCA_004194415.1 Aurelia aurita
TTTCTGTGCGAATGACTGCCGCAGATTTCTCATCCTGTTTGAATCCTAAGCAAACTCGTACTTTACTTAAAAAGTAAAGTAGGAAAGGGACATTGTCCATTGTTATGTCTGATGGCTAAACTCCAATTTCATCTTCCCTAATCATATTGCCATTTAACCCCTTAATGATGATACCCTTGATTGTTAATCCTATTTCTAAGTCAATTGTGAGACGGTTGCCATTTATGAATACATGAGTAGCTTTGTTGTAAATGAGCAATGAATCATGTTTTTCAAGCAAACACCATCCATAATGAGTGGAATTGATTTGGAGCACATCTTGATCAGCTCTGAATTTCTCATACTGGATATTTTGGTACACTGTTATCTTCTTCAAACTTGGGTGGTCACCACTCTTACTCAACTTTCTCTTGATGACAACTTCATCCCCAAACAATTCCTGCATGCAAATGCCCAGCTGTTTTGCACCTAGCTGGAAATCGATGCCAGTATTTTCCTTGTCTTGTTCAAAACATGAGACAATGTCAGCCAGAGGTGTTTCTTTTCCTTGTTTTATAACGTTGAATCATTGTTTTTATTGTCTAACAATGGATAAAGGATGACAGAGATATGCTAAATGTAACTTTTCGAAACTAAAAATAGACTATTGTGACTTCTGGTCACGTGATATTTGAATGACTAAAAACATTAAGAATAGGAAATTCAACCTTAATGAATTTCTGGCTTGTTTTCAGCGTTAAAGTACTTTTTTCTATGCCTAGGAATTGTCCAACTCATATTTATCTTCAGAAATGTGAAAGTTGCTGTCTATATTGTCATCAGTGGACTCTTGGACCTTCATCTATCCGTTCTTAGAAGCAATTGTGACTTCATGCACAACAAAATTGCCCAGTTGTTCCATCTCCAGTATCAGCTGGGCCACATTTCCGTAGATAAATTCATCGTTTGAAGTCAATATCCAGCTATTTGTGGCAAAGTGGCATCAACGATAATTCAATATATGACTGCATGATCTTTTGTGTATCTCTACCAAGGACATTTTCTCCTAACGTCATAGTCTCATTGCAGTCTCCGATAACCATACAGGCAGCAATTATTCCTAACTATATGCCAGAGTCAAGAAGTGGATATTAAAAATTGTTTAAATTATCCATTGCTAGCAATTTTTCTACATCTGTCGAATTATTTTCCTCCAATTGCGATGTGGGGCTCATTTCTTCATTATTTAATATGAATATTTCTTCTGTGAATGATTCAGTAGCTTCACTAATCAATCCTGTGTCAATTTCGTTTTTGACAATCCAGGTCATCAAAGACATACACAAGCATTTTGCATGCTTTGTTGGATGCTGCATCCAGCCAATTGCGGTTCCGTCGCTGTAGTTGGTTTCTCTCGTAGTTAGATATGAAATAGCACCCTCATTAACTATTATGGCAGCACATGCCATTGTGATGATACCACAAGAATCGTAATCATTTTGCAGAGGATATTTTGTGCAATTGGCAATGTACTTTCCTTTACTGTGCGGATGGGCTATCTTTACTGTAAATTTGTGCAGTGGTAATTTTCTTTCCAACTGCTCCTCTATTAATGTGGTTGTCTCCTGTAGATTTATGGGTACTGTTTGTGCCAAAATATCGCAGTATGTCAAGGTTTTTCTGGCTACATCTGCAAGAAGTAAAGTCCCAATGGTTCCCTGAGCCTGTAAGATGGATTTGTGCAGCACCTGTGTCGTTTTTCTTGACATTAAGAATGAAGGCAACACATCTGACGTCTTCTTTAATTATCTTTAGGTAATCTCGTACTAGATTTTTCCTAACTGAAGGTATATGTAGCTTCTGATAGATTAAATGAGAGAAGATAACTTTCATTTGAGCAACTTTATAGGAAATTTTGAGCAACTTTTCAAGAAATTTCGAGCAACTTGTGGACAGGGCTAACATGTGCTCACAACTGAATTTACCTTAGAAGGAAGGAAAATGAAAATCTCTAAATTTTAGGCCTCGTAAATTTGCCTTTTAATTTCTTGGCTATCAGTAAATGACATTAGATGTTAGCATTTGTAATTAATTTTGATTAGATAAAGTAAAATTTTGTAAGTTTTTAACACGGTCCCCTGTAAAGCAGTCTTTGATGGATGGGGCCACCGTGTATAAATAATTAAAAATGAAATGAAAAAATATCGCAAATGACCGTAAGAAGCCAAGGAGATGACAGCAATCGGATGCGGGAGAGCCGCTACGGATAAACCATTACCGCAGAAAATGGAGGCTGAAAAGTGGAGGCTGGTTTGACGATAGCTCAAAATGACACTAACCAAACATTTTTGAGACAGTCGCCTAAAGAGACTTTCCTACATGCACTTAAGAACTTACCATGGCTCTTTCTATTTGAAACCATTTTGCAGCTTTGTTGAATTGGTTTTGAAGCAAGAACTGCAAGATTTCTTCTTCTTGCATTTTTGAGTTCCTCATTGCAGACATTCATTAAAGTTGCTTTCACAATTTATCAGATCAGCGATATGCTCCATAGGAGCGGCGCTGAGCCAGCGATTATTTGTAAGAGTTATTAAATCAATACTTATTGTTTGGGAATTTTAAAGAAATGAGATGTATCAGAAAATGGAGACCGTCTGTTATCGACCGGTCAACAAATTTGGGTAACATAGAGCAACAAATCCATTTCATTGGCAGATATATGTAAAAGCAATACATCAAAGTTTAAGTTCAAGCTTATGGATTACGAAAATCGATATAATAAATTTGTAAGACTCAAGTCGCCACTGCAGAGGTGCTTTGCAAGTGGCCCGTTTTTTCTGATACACCCGGTAGAAATTTGGAAATCATTTAATTTGATTGAGTTTGAGTTACTGGTGTGTTTAGACAAACTTGTTTGCTGCAATCTAAATTGGATGTAGATATGGCAGTATACAAACGAAATATATGCCGGGAGGAAAACATTCAACTGATGTTCTTTCCCTTGATTTCCATTTCTCAATGGCTTCATCAGGATGTACTCTGTCAGGAAATTGCCTGTTTAGTGGTTCTGGGACCAGTGCTTCATGTTGTGCAATTGTTTCAGAAAGAACTTCTGATGGTGTAGCAAACAAAGTAGTTCTCAAATCTTCAACATACACTGCAAGATGAAGATTCACAGTTTAGAGAATTTGAATATTACTCACAATTCATTATTTAAATGTGTTTTCTTGAGCCTGCTACCTGCTGGGAAATTTAATACATTTTTCTGTAAATTAGTTCTTTGTTCAATGATTGGTACAGAACATACCATAGGATGGTGGAACGTCAGTTGGGAAATAATTTTGTCTTGTGTTTGACATTATGTATGCAAAGACGGGAACTGAAGCAGTGGTGGAGTTGTTGTATCGTGTACTGGAGAAACAAGAAAGGGATGGCGGATGCGTTTCGGTTATTGTCCCATACAAATTTTTGGAAACATTCGATTGATATCTCCGGAATGCTTCTGCGACCCGAAAGTTTTTGGTAAGATTTTTCTTCAAACCATTTTACTTCTTCTTTGAATGCAACCGCTGTATTTTTCGCTGCATATATACTAGTAATTTGTTGCAATTCATCAAACAGAAAGAAGTTTACTTGGTGATTTACGACTTCAAGTGTAGTATTTGTTTTCCGTGCGTCATTTTGCTGGCGTAGTAGCTTATGGTAATTATTGACAGTGGATTCGCTTATAATTTTGTTCCTTTTGCAAGACACTTAAATTCTCCTATGAATGACAAGTGTAAAACATACTAATAGATGTAAATGGATGGTTCCTCTTCCCTGGAAGTCAAGCAGTAAAAGAACGTCTTCACATTTGTTTTATTGCGGAGTCTGTTATAGTTGAAAGTCCACCTCTGGGAATTACTTCCGCACAAGTATCCACAAAGGCCCTGCTCAAGCACAGTATTAAAATAATACGTTTCAAAGAGGGCGGTTTCAGTAGGATGAAAACGATACTGTTCTCTAAGCTCGTCAAGCCACTTCGGAGCGGTGAAAGTCCATTCAGAGGGTGAGATGGTTATCAACACAGATGGGTTACAGTTCTGCCGGACTACATCGAGAAGGTAGTGATGTTGCCATTCCGAGAAAGCAGCAGAAAATGTTTTCTTTGCCAAGGATGTATATGGAAACCATGGGGGAAATCGTCCTTCATTAATGGCTCCAGTAATAGTCTTGTACATCCGTCGGTCAAATTGAAACTGAAGAAGGTCGAAGGTCATACAATAATCAATGATATAGCTAAAACATTTTGTTAAGAATGAAGCAGTGCCACTAGCTCTGTCTGTTGCACCTTGAAGTGTACTTACACACCAGGCAGTAAAATGGTATAGAGTTGGCCATAGAGCACATTCTATGCCATGCCATTCAAATATTTCATGTTTGCCTGGCTCTTCATCAATACTAACAAGGTATTCTCTCTTCAGTACATAATCCTTGTAATATGACTCCTCAGAAGACATTAGAAAATCATATTGATGCTGGCAGTGATCTTTACTGGCAATGTCTTCTAAGGAGCTAATTTTCTCTTGGACACTTCTCGGAGAACAAGTCAAAGAGCATTCCTGACAAGGTACCCATATCGACGATGCTGATAGTTCCCTAAGTCTATTTGAAAGGGACGCAAAATATACAAATCTTGTGGCTGCAGCATGTTGAACACCTCTGGTATATAGTATGGAAATGGAACAAGATACCTAGAGGTAATGCAATTGCATGTGGACTGCTTATTGGATTTCAAGCGGTTGCTGAATGTCTGAGGCATCTTTTCAGTGTAGATGCTAACACATGAATTGCATTTACTCTAAGACATGTACTTGATCCAGAAGCACAAATGACCAATAGTAGTATTTGGAAAAGCTCCTTTCACCCTTGCACACTTTAACTCCGATATTACTAAAGGCCTTAGCCACAACCTTACTGTCCCATACTACGAGGTGGTAGCCACCCTGAGGAACAAAATATGTGAAATTATGAGAAATCATCATAGAGTCCTCCAACAGGAGGAAACTATCAGAATAGCAGCCATCACAGAAAATCTGAATGGACTATACTATACGAACCGGACATAGTCCGGATTATATTTCATAACGCAAAAAGGACTGCCAGCACCAAAATAAAATAATAATAAAAAATAAAAATAGACAATTTTGACTTCCGGTCACATGATATTTGAGTCACATGACTAAAAGCAATAAGAATGAGAAATTCAACCTTAATGAATTTCTGGCTTTTTTCAGCGTTAAAGTACTTTTTCTATGCCTAGGAATTCGTCCAACTCATATTTATCTTCAAAAAATTGACAATTGCTGTCTATATTGTAATCAGTCGACTCTTGGACCTTCATCTATCCCTTCTTAGAAGCATTTTTGATTTCATTCACAACACAATTGTTTCATCCATCCGTCATGTTCTTCATCCACTTCATTCACTCCAGTGTCAGCTGGGCCACATTTCCTTAGATAAATTCATCGTTTGAAGTCAATATCCAGCTATCTGTGGCAAAATGGCATCAATGATAGGTCGATATACCATGTTTTGGAAGCAAAATCATACAATGTTACAATGTGAGTTATAATAAAATCTTAAAATTAAGTTAAAAGCCTCAAGTCAGGCAAAAGATTTGCTATTTCTTTAATTGTTTTCACGGCATGATTTTCAAACATAGCGGATTACATCACTTTGTAATTAATTTACGTATAGTAAGAGGATAGTTTTGTATCAAAAAGCAGAACAGCAAGACAATAACGAGTATAAGTTTTTGAGCAGTGTCAATATTCGCGTGGAGACATGTTTGTTGTTGTTTGGTAAGACATGAGAAAATTGTTGCTATATGTTAGAAGATGGTACGGAAATGAAGACACAGAGCATACTGTAACGGTAATGATTAATAATAAGGAAGAACTTTATGTCTCCTTGTTAAAGAACGATAAGTAATATAAAAAGTAGTCCTATTTCTGTATGTCCTTGGGTTTTTTTTGTCCTTTTTCTTTCTGCACTGTTACTGTTTGTTTTTCTTGTTTCTGTATTTTGTTCTTGTTCTTTTTGTCCTTCTTCTTTTTTTTCTCAACTGTTCCTGGCTCTTCTTGTTCTTCTTCGTGTTTTTGTTGTTTAGTCTTCTTCATGTTCTTGGTGGTCTTGGTAGTACTGGATTTTTGGCGCTTAGCAGGAGAAGCGGCATCGTCCAATTCGTCCAGGATTTGGCGACGGGGATGACGACGACTAGGAACAGTAACTTCGTCGTCATCACTGGACTCCAAACACGTCAACAAATCCGTAGGATTGGTGGACGTGCTTGGAATCGGATGACTCTGCTGCTTGCCAGCAAGCAGCAGGGTCCTCACGTCAGCCAAGCTGCCTGACTGCTGAAATTTGGCAGCCGCTCCTGAAGGCATGGAGATGGTAGAGGCATACACGCCTGGGTTGCGCATGTATGACCTTGCCACCAAGTAATTGGTGGACAACGTCATCATTGCTCCCCCGAGCACAAATGCCTCCTCCATGAATGCATCCAAGGATGCATCCTCCACCAATGCCTTCAGGACGGCATTACCATTGGCTTTCGACGGTGCCCCCTCCCCCGACAAGAGAAAGGGCTTCAACCTTGCCACCAAGTAATTGGTGGACAACGTCATCATTGCTCCCCCGAGCACAAATGCCTCCTCCATGAATGCATCCAAGGATGCATCCTCCACCAATGCCTTCAGGACGGCATTACCATTGGCTTTCGACGGTGCCCCCTCCCCCGACAAGAGAAAGGGCTTCAGATTATCGTTTAAAGTCACCAGCGACTCCTCTGCACGCTGATAACTTTTCATTTTCCTCGTTAGCGGCTGCTGATCTAGAATTTCCACATTCTCTGCCACTGTGGCCTGTAGTCCTGAGACCGCATAATGCGGTCTCAGGAGCCATTCACAGTTCCTACTGCTTGAGCGCTTCCAGACAGTGTCCAAAGAGGGCACTCCTTCTGCCCCTCCATAGGGCCGCAAGAAATTTTTTGGAAAATGGTTAAAGAACCCAACCTTCTCTGACGTTTGTTGAGACATACTGTAAAAGAAAAGAGAGGAATAGTGAGTGACATGCTGGAAAGAGTCAGTGGGAGAGAGAGGAAATCATGAAGGTAAGTAATATAGGAAAGAGAGAGTTATGTGAAAGGAGTAAGGAAAAAGAAATGGGACAGTAAGGTGCCAAGAAAGTCTCGAATAAAGATGGTAAAGATGAGAATATACAACCATGCATGTATAAAAGATACTTACATTAGTAGTGATGAGATAATAGTTCTTTCCTTGTGAAGCTGAGAGTGAAAAGGGATGAATGAGGTGGTGATGAACGCTATATAGGAGAAAATTGTGAAGGTAATGGTTTATTTTGGGGTTGGTATACTTGAGAAGTTTGTGAGAAAATGGGAAGAGATAAAAAGATATAGTTTTCACAGGGGTATTCCTCATGTCGTAGCGCATCTTTTGTGGTATAGTGACAGGATATGTTGATAAGAGAAAGCAGAAAAAATACGGTAACAAAAAGTAACATTTTTCGTCGATAGAGAACGTCGATAGAGAATCGCTTGCAGATTAGAGAAACGGATTACATACATTTGTTCGTTATCAATTTCATTTGTGACAGGGTTTATGTTTATGATGTTCCCATTAGGTAATTGTGCAAGAACAGTTTGGTTTTCTATAGCTATAACATTTGCGAATTGCCCATTGGCAAAACTGAGTTTCTTATTTATGTTTTGCGTAAGCATAATTTTCATACTTTTGTGTATAGAAACCATACTCTGTGATCTTGCATAACAATAGTAGCTAATGGGGTATCGGTGAATGTAGACGTAATGATTATGTCATTGATAAATGTTGCAGCTCTCCTAGTCATTGTCAGGACAGTAGCGTCAGGGTGCAACTTTAACTTGTTATAAATTCTACCGGGTGCGCCAAAAAAAACTATCCACGTTTGAAAAATCGTAGTACCCAGAGTACTTGATGGATTTGAATGAATCAAAGTTTTGTTGATAGCAGAAAGACTGAAGTATTTTTGTGATTTTTCTCGTATTTTTATGAGTACAGATAATACAGCTAACTTCGAATTAAAGAAAATTTTGTGTTTGCAAAATGCCTGAAAAAGGGCCTAAATCACTTGATCAAATCTTACAGAAATTTCTCACACCGAACAATGCAAAATTACAGTTTTTCACGGGTATCGGATGTCGTTTGCACTTGTATTGCCATGGGATTGAAAATCTTTAGTATTGCTTTAAGAATTCATTTCTTATAACGCGGGAGAGAGATTAAATGCTCTTGCATCTTGTTCTATGCAGGAGATTTCGTACGATTTGATCGAGTGTTTTAGGCCTGTTTTCAGCCATTTCGCATCAAACGAATTTTCGTAAAGTTGAATTTATCTATGTTTTCTCTGCTGATAAATTCACGAGAAAAATTCAGGTATTTTGCAAACACAGAATTTTCTTAAATTTGAATTTAGCTGTATTATCTGTACTCATAAAAAATACGAGAAAAATCACAAAAATACTTCAGTCTTTCAGCTATCAGCCAAAATTCAATTCATTCAAATGCATCTAGTACTCTAGGTACTACGATTTTTCAAACGTGGATAGTTTTTTTTGGCGCACCCGGTATTATCAATGTCATTGTCATCGCACAATACTCGGTTAGTCATGATGGCAGAAAGCATCTCATGAGTTGGCCTGTAATGGCGAATATGCTGTAAAAAATGTAATCAAAGTATCGTTGGTGGTACGATGTTGTGTAGTCAATGTCACTTTGTTGATGTATGACAAGCAATGGTCACAAGTAGCGATATTTGACACTTGGGTTGTGCGCATGTTTATGGTACTTATAGGCTATTGCTGTGCAAAGTCTCCACACATGACGATGATTGGACGACAAATGATGTTGTCAATCGTTCGTATGATGTGATGGAACATCTCCACACTAACCTGAGAGACTTCATCAATATATATCACATCATACATGGCAAGATACCAGTTGATATTGGAAGGAATACCTTCAACAGAGGAAAACTTGAAAAGGCTGTGGAGTGTGTCACATGTTACAGAATCTCCATATCTGTCTCGATAAGTGCAGGCAAGTGTACCAGTTGGTACGGCAACTGCTACAGTTATCATGTTGTCTAAGGAATACTGGATGCATTAGTGTATGGTAAAAGTCTTTCCAGTTCCTGGCTTGCCTAACACTAAGCGGAAACGACGCCAATCAACTTCATTAGAAGTATGTGTGTTGTCTCCACAGTTGGCTATGAAGGTCTCACGCAATGTTATCATCTCTTTGAAGAGGGTGAAGAATACCAGTTGATTGCCAGTGAGGGACAATGTTGATGGCACAGTGTTATCGTTAGTAGGATAAGTTGTAAGAAGTAATTGTCGTAGATACAAATTGTCCATGTCCAGCAAACTTTGTATAAAGGCGAGGATAGTAGTTAGGTAATACTGCTTGTGGCCTTCATTTTCGATAATGGCTGCAAAAGTTGCTGGTGTGGAGAAAGTCTTAGGCATTAGCATATGTGCTGTGTGGAAATATTTAATTTGCAGCGGTACGTGAGTGTCGGCGGTTGGTAAAACATCATCTACGTTGCGGTGAGGATAATGAAGCAGAAGATGTTGAAAGAAGTATTCTGGGTTCATGTAAGAATGGTGTTTAAGACCACCAAGTACATTTGTCTTTGCTGAATACTCCTTAGGGGGAGATTTAGAGTCATCCACACATCAAAGCCACTGTAACAAGGAGTGCACCTCGTACTTCAATGGTCGGTTGTAGTACTTGACAAGTGTTGCGTTGTCAAGAGCACGATCGGAAGTTGGGACAGTAAACTTCTTTTGTGTGGCATCAGTCCAAGATACTTTCTTTGAAGAAAGGAGAACCCACATTTCTGGCTCACACATGTCAAGGGACAGTGCATATTTGAATGCAGCTGCAGAAAGAGGAAGATCTTTGCAATAGGCTCGATTTGTGGGAACACTGGTGTTTCTCCACGTAATAATGCAGATGTGCATCGTCAGCTGGGAGATCAGCACGAATGTTACGGTATTGTATATACTGGACATTCTCCAGCCAAACGAGGAGATGTAGATGTATTGTTCCTCGTTTTTGAAATTCGAACCTATAGAAATAGGTCTTGATGTTTGTTTATTTGCAAGACGATTGTAATTAAACAGATGATGTCTCCAATGAGAATCATTTGCACCACAAAGATAGCCACAAACAATTTGTTCCAAGACATTCATGTAATGCATTGTCTTGTAGAACGGTAAGGTGGTATGACCGTTGCCGGTAGCATGAGATATATCACTTATCCACATTGGCCAAGGAAAGGTGTATTCGGAGGGGCTAATTGTGATGAAAAGAGAGGGTAAGCCAAATTGCGCAACAGCATCAACTAAATATCTATGCTGCCACCGCCAATATCCAGTACTGAAAGGCTTGTCTTCCAAAGCAAGAAATGCTGCAGACTGTGATTGTCGATTTGAAAGAGAGCGATATGTATTGATGGCTCCAGTAATAGATTTATATAGCCACCTATCAAAAACATACTGCAAAATTTCAAACTGAAGGCTATAATCTACTATTGGGGAGAAGCATTTTGTGAGAAAGGAGATCTTGCTGCTTTTCCGTGATGCTTGACCATCATGGATACTCTCGCACCATGCAGTGAAAGGATATAGATTGGGCCATAAGGCACATTCTATACCTTCCCATGAGTACAAGGCGAAAACAGATGGTTCCTTGCGATCATGTATAAATTGTGCCCTCATAGCTACATATTTATTGTATGAAGAAGAAAGAGAGGACATAAGATATTCATAGGCCGTTAGGCAGACACGTTTGTCATCTTCATCTAATAATGCATGTATTTTGTCTATGACAGGAGAGGTAGTACAGCGCAAGCAAAGAAGCGCAGTTTTCTTCCTGTACCCATAACGCATTCTCTCATAGTCACCAAAATCCATGTCGAATGGTCTGAGTACGGAGAGGTGGTGGGCCTGCAGGTTCCTAAGTTGGTCAGGGACCTGTTCAGAAGAGGGGACAATGTATTTGTCACATTTGCACTGACAGACAACCTTGGTATTACACTTTTTGCTGGTATTAAAGCTGGGGAGAAGTTTCTCAAAGAGAACGCTGTTACAGTCACTACAAAAGCTCCAAGACAAGGTACGGATCCATGTAGTTAAAGAGTTAGAGATCGCTCTGGCAGGAGATGTTGGTTCAGTAAATGTGGCAAGTCGCTGTTCTGTTTCGTGTGCTAGTCGTGTAATGTTTTGTATATTCTGTTCAATACGTATGGTAGCATTGGGGGGAAATTGCAGAATAGTAAATCTTCTGCCAAGCCAATACGTTCTTGCGATATTCAAATTCCAGGGAATGGGCATGATGATTAAAAGGAAATATAAGAACAAGAATGTAAAACACTTACGATGTCAATAAGTTTGGTAGTTTCGTCAAAGGAGAGATCTGCAACAAATGTTGGTAGGTATCTGCAAAGCGGAGAGAAGAAGTTTGTGGATTTAGTCTTAAGTAACAGTAACTTTGTTAACTTTGTCAAAGTAGAAATCTCCAACAAATGTTGGTAGATATCTACAAGACAAAGAGAATAGGTTAATGGATTTAGACTTAAAACACAGTAATAAGCAGTTAAACTCGCAGAGGGATGTGACAACTGTAGTGACAAATGTGACAAATGTAGAAGACTCAAGTGCAACCGCCAAAGACACACTTCTGCTCTTGTCAACAGAGGAAAAATTTGTAACAATAGCAGTTTTGGTTTGTTTACATATGACGTAATTCTATTCCATTAGCCAATCAGAGAGCTTCATTTTTATTGTGCCATCTAATGATAATGGCGGAGGGAGGGGCTAGCTGTGGAGAAAACCACACTCTCGTTTTTAACTCGCCACAAAAATATACTTTTGCAAAAGCTCAAAATGTTCTGCACCCGCATAGAGTGATAAATTTTACACAAACTGTTGCTTTCACTAAGCTCTGCGTTTTCTGCTCTTCGCGTGATCGCTTGCTTTTGACTCCCTCTGTTTTCCACTTTCTCCACAACCCTCCGATGGTTAGGCCCACAATGAACATATCACACTGCACGGCGAAAATAGATGGTGGAGCTGCGATTTTTGGCCGAAAAAAGTACTAAAAATGCTGAATGAAAATTTTAAATAGAGAAAATAAATTTCTGAATCGATCGTTATTCAGCAACTTTGGTTTGTTTGGTTTGGTTTCTCCACTCCGCCTTTCCAATCCGGAACCCGGAACAGCAGGGAGGAAACGTGCTCAGAGGATTTGAAAACAATCTCAAAATCAACACAAAGTTATTTGTAGATGGCA
>REGM01000300.1:4703-15735 GCA_004194415.1 Aurelia aurita
GTTGTGAATATAGCTGCAAGGTCAAGTGAGTTTACTTTAATCCTCTGAGGTCTATTTACGCATTTTTTGAGAAATATGATTGCTTCTTTTAAAATGCTCAAATTTCCCAGTAATTGTGGTTATTTCTGGAAGTGAGTTGGTTGAAATGGTACTCAAATACTTAAACCATCGGGATATGAGGAAAACAAAAAATCGATAAATTTGTGTCTGAAGGGTTACAGTAACCTTAAGGAGTTGTTCAGCAGATATTGGGCATTTTCTAAGTCCTTCGGCTTACACGCTTCATATATTGTCGTATCCCCATCAGCATATTGAACCGAACTGGATAGAAAATGGTCTTGTAGATCATTTACATAAAAATTGAATATCATTGGTCCGAGGATAGATCCTTGCGGTCCACCAAATGTCGTGGGTAAAGTGTCCGATGATTTTGCGTCCACTTGAACGTATTGTCTACGAGATGTCAAGTAACTTGTTGTCCACGAAAGGAATTGTTTAGAAAAACCTTGCTGGTGCATTTTCATGATAAGAGTATCATGTGCGATGGTATCGAAAGCTTTGGAGAAATCCACAAATACTACGTAGTTATACTACGTTTGGACCAGACAAACTGTTAAGTTGTGACAGAGTACCATCACCCTGAAGCGCCACCTTTCAGATAAATATTTATTACGCAAGGTATGAAAGGGAGTTAGAACTGCTACTTGCCATAAGAAGATTCTTCAATTCATGGTGTATACTGAATCACTTTGTCGACTTAATCTTCCCACTCTTTTAAGCACATCCACAACTTAAAGGAGCGCCGGTAAAATCGGCCTAAATCAATTATGTCGCCCTGAACTGCCACCCCTTGATTTAGCTGCATTGAGCCATCGCAGAGGCATAGATTTAACTTAGCAAATCGCAGTAACATAGTTTGAGATGTCATGGCGCTACACTATGGCGCTTCAGTGCGATTTTTAGCCAATCCAATCGTTCTTGAAATGAAGCCTCCTGAATAAAAACGGCAATCGACAACTCGAAAGACTGTGCAAATATTTCATTCAAAGAGGCTGAACAAACGCTGGAGACAAGTTATTTGACCTTCGCTAGTATTGTTTCAATGAAAATGAATCTAAACAAAAACACCACTTGGCAAAATAAAAGAAGAAATGAACGAACACTTACCCTCGCATTTCAAGTACGTCAAAAACTTCTTGGTTGCATGGAAACAAAGCACGGGAAACAAGCGGAAACAATCAGAAAGCAAGAACATGGCGTCAGCAAATCATTTGGCGCTTGTGCATTTACGCACACCTGTGCCTGCACTGATCCTAACTAAAAACCCTCCCTACTGATCCTAACTAAAAACCCTACCAAAGCCCTATAGANATCGACAACCCGAAAGACTGTGCAAATATTTCATTCAAAGAGGCTGCACAAACGCCGGAGACAAGTTATTTGACCTTCGCTAGTATTGTTTCAATGAAAATGAATCTAAACAAAAACACCACTTGGCAAAATAAAAGAAGAAATGAACGAACACTTACCCTCGCATTTCAAGTACGTCAAAAACTTCTTGGTTGCATGGAAACAAAGCACGGGAAACAAGCGGAAACAATCAGAAAGCAAGAACATGGCGTCAGCAAATCATTTGGCGCTTGTGCATTTACGCACACCTGTGCCTGCACTGATCCTAACTAAAAACCCTCCCTACTGATCCTAACTAAAAACCCTACCAAAGCCCTATAGAGGTGTGCGTATCTGCACAAGGGGCAAGGGCCAATCATTTTCGCGCTTTGTTTCGATTTACTAGTCCCAGACCGTTCCATTTTTAGAAGTTTAAAAACAGGCCTAAAAATCGCAGAATGCGTTGGGTGGGCGCTTCAGGGCGATGGTTTACTCTACTGCCGTTATTTTTACAGTTTTGCAATCTTCAACTCTTGATCTTCCACTTTTGTGTATATCATTTTGCTTCATTGTGACTGGAAAGCCCGGAAAAATCAACTTTCTAGCAGCGCAATGCAAAATATTTTTATCGGACTGACTGATGCCTTTTTTGGTCCTTTGTTTGAATGAATTGTATAATCTATATTTGTCTTGTTAAAATGTGTTGTAATTCAAATTTGTATCCGTGTAGCACTTATTAGTGGAAATGTATGTTTTTGTGGAATTTAAAATATGATGAAGCTGAACCTGATTAGTTCTGTCATATTCAAATTGCATACTTCGGGTGAGCTATAACTGCAACGAACGGGCAGCCATAACTGTACTTGTCAGCCAAGATTCAAGCATCGGTTGAAGCAAAAAAGAATTACTTTCCAGTAAACTTATAGATAAGAATGATAAATGAAGATCATACTTACGGAATTTATTATCTTCTCTTCCCAAAATGACGCTTTCACGGCGAATTGTACCGAACTGGATAGAAAATGGGCTTGTAGATCATTTACATAAAGATTGAATATCATTGGTCCCAGGATAGATCCTTGCGGTACACCAAATGTCGTGGGTAAAGTGTCCGATGATTTTGCGTCAACTTGAACGTATTGTCTACGAGATGTTAAGTAACTTGTTGTCCACGAAAGAAATTGTTTAGAAAAACCTTGCTGGTGCATTTTCATGATAAGAGTATCATGTGCGATGGTATCGAAAGCTTTGGAGAAATCCACAAATACTAGGAGTGATAGCTCTCCATATTTCATAGCCCGTCTTATATCGTCTCTTGTTTTCAAAAGCGAATGTCCCGTACAAAATCCTTTACGAAAACCGGCTACTGTGTTCTTGTAAATATGCGTAGACTCGATGAAATTGATTACCTGATTTGCTACAAGTCTTTCGAATATCTTGGACAGCACGGGTAGGATCGAGATAGGGCGAAAGTCGCTCTTTACCGAAAGGTGTGCAATCTTACCAATGGGTACAATGCTATCTTATCTTGTACAATATTATACAATAGTATTTTCATACAATACTATTTTAAAAAATATCATTTTTTCTCTGTAGGTGGTAGATATTGGCTGTCAGAACATCAAGCATTCATTTATGTAACAAGTCTGTGTTAGCTGTGACGCTTTTTTTATCTGTCGTGGCATTTATGGATATAATAAATAGAATCTATTTAGAAAAGCATTAGAATGGTTAGACTCGATGTTAAAACTTAATTAAAACTGAAATGAAAACAAGAAAATATGAAAAATATACCTGATACGCTTTATACAATGTTTTGCTTTGCTTAATTTTAGTTCGCAATGCAATGACGTCTTTTTGCACCTGCATCGAAACAAAATATATCATTAAAAACAAATCATTTTAAATTTCATTTAAACTTATACTTCGAGCAGAGTCCCTTTGCTAGTTGTAGCACTATTTGAACATAACATCCTTTTGGATGATTACAAAGTCTGTCCTGACCTATGATAGTGCAATCGGGAGTTAAGCGTTCTATAAGGCCTCAAGAAACAAACAAGCATAAGAATCCCTGATTGCAGCACGAAAATCTGTTTATCGAGGCCTGCATGCCACAAATGATCCTTGATGATGTCGTTTTGTTGCTATTTTGCAAATCTGCCAACAGTAATCTTCGACATTGGTCAATGAATCACTTTCACTGCCAAGATGGGGTACACTTCCTTGCATGGAAGCATTTTAGCAAAGCTCTTATTGTTGATTTTTTTGCCCAATCCAACCTTTCTGATGAATATATCGTGGGCATTTTCGAAGTGCCTTTTGCACGATTCGCGCAAGTTGTTTTTCACGTCTGAATAACTCAAGAAGTGACTTTCGAGAACAGTCAGCTTTAAGATGATGGAAAGGGTGTTGCATGCTCCTCAGTTATGAGTCGGCAAAACATAAGGGTCGATTGAAGAGTTTCTGCTGCCTCAATGCGGGTCGACTTCTAACTTAGAGCCTGTTGTGTGAAATGTAACAAACTATTAACTAACATCTGCCTAAATCCCTGTGTAAATTTCTTTGCTTATTAGCTTTTACTTAAGGTACTGTGTTTCAGCCCCGCCCCGCCCATTTCATCGGACACCGATATGGACGCAGAGGATCGAATCTGAAGCATCCCCCTTGTTTCATATAATTCCAGCATGAAACAATCAAAATAACAAAATTTCTGGCACAGATACAAATTGCTCAATATCTGTGGGACATAAATACAAATTTGGTCTGAATGGCCATTAATGATCCTGTTTTTCGACCGCTCGCCATAAAGCATGAAGAAGGCCGATGTCAAGTTTTCCTTGGTTTTCTATGCGCAGGGGGGATAATCATTGGATAATTGCGTGCCAAACGCACTTTTTCTTGTATTTGTGCTAATTATCTGCGATAACATGCTGATCAATCACACTAATGCGTCACTGACTGACTGACTGACTGACTGACTGACTGACTGACTGACTGACTGACTGACTGACTGACTGACTGACTGACTGACTGACTGACTGACTGACTGACTGACTAACTGACTGACTGACTGACTGACTGACTGACTGACGGACGGACGGACGGACTGACTTCGAACTCGCTCCTTAGATTACAAAGTACTTTGTATTCAAAAAGGGTAATTTTCTCTTCATTTAATTTTTGTTTTCATTTTGAAATTCTTTACCCAAGGTTACAATGCAGTTTAAATAGCTGTTTTACAATTGACCCTACAACTAAAATGAAACTTACAATCTATTTATACTAAACATCTAAAAATAAATTTACAATATATTTGTCAAAAACTTTAATAGAAAGGAAAAAGAAAATGTAAACTAGCTTTCCTTGAACATTTTCAATTTTGAGCTTTGAGTTTGGCTTTAAATTACTGGATGGAAGGGGATAATTTGATATCAGCATGGAGTTCAAGAGCAGCAAGCAGATTCTTTGTAATATCACTAGTATTGGGTATGTTTGGCCATTGGCTACTGAACGTAAGTTGTCTTTCATTGATGGAGCAATTGCGATTTTGGAAATCGGAGAAAAAATTTAGATCAGAATGTTACAACTTGCCAAGGACATGAGACAAGTTGTAACAGACGCTGGGTATGTCGTAACAGCGGAAATGAAAGAACACAAATAAGCAAAATGACACTTCTCATTGAAAAATTTTTAACAGCAGGAATAACAGCCACTGCTAAAGGCGACTCTACTTTCCGCTCTACTGAGCACAGAAAGCCTGTTTTCAGAAATCCTCCTCTCCAGAATTTTATTCATTACTCGGGAACCAATCCGTCTGTCAAAATTCTGTAAAAAGTATGGTATTACCATATTTTTGGCAATCGAATCGAACTATATGTATTAAGCACAATGGTTTGCTTTCCTAGGTTTGGAGAAAGCTGCTTTTAAAATATTATGTAGGCTTCTGTGGTAAAAATTTTGATTACAATTTTTTGATTAGTGGAGTGGATAATAAAGTTCTTCTGAAACCTAGAACATATTTTAAAACGAGCTTTCTCCAAACCTGGGAAAGCAAACAATTGCGTTTAATATATCTTTCGACTTCCATACTTTTTACAGAATTTGGAAACACCGATTGGTTCCTGAGTAATTAATAAATTTCTGGCGAAAACGATTTCTGAAAACCGACTTTTGGTGCTCATTGGAGCGGAAAGCAGAGCATGGTCATGATTGAAGATAATAAAGCCTCGGTCAAACGATCCAACATTTCACACAACATTTCACCCAACATCATGTTGGATGAAATGTTGGATCGTATGACCACCACGTTGGGTCACCCAACATCGTCATTCTTGATGTTGGATGAAATGTTGGGTGGAATGTTGGATGAAATGTTGGGCGAAATGTTGGGTCGTTTGACCGGAGCTTAACTACACAACAGTTGATGGGCGAAGCATCATTGAAAGCAAATAAAACGAACAATTTAGCAATATATGCTTTACCTTTGAATAAGCTGCTCTAAAGCCTTTGATGTTTTTCACACTATTAAGGAGGGACACAATTTGCCAGTCTATGTCGATTCTGTCCATGATATCTTCTTTTGCCTGCACAACCGCGCGCCAGGTCAGGGATTCCTTCTTCTTTATTTTCTCTATAAAATTCGAAGAAAATGGACAAATAAATCATTCGTAACAACGAGAGCTGAGTTTCCAGTCTGGACCAAAAAGGAAACTATGTTCATCAACCAAAGCGTTAAAGGCACACTGTCGTGGCACTGATTGGGTAAATAAGACAATAAAAAAGAATAGAATTAGACAAGCTTCCGTAATTTCGATGTACGATGTACATAGAAATTCATGAAGATCATAACGATTTGAATTTCTTTATTCTAGAAAGAAAGCATGACCCAAGAGCATAAAGGCTTGGTAATTATTTAATGGACAGATCTTTTGTTAGTGATTTCAACATCACAACTAGCCAATCCACTAGCCAATCATATCCACGACAGTGTGCCTTTAATTGGTCTTGCGTGTTTCACGTCATAGGGGTCCCAGTGGATTCTGTTCTTGAAGTTAGTTCCCTTTTAGAGTGGAGTACAGTAAAGTCCCGCCTTTAAGAAACCCATTTTCTGACATCAGCCTATTGTTCTTCCTTAATTAGTCTATTGTTCTTCTATTGTTTTTGCAAAAATTCAGGGTCTGAGTTTCTTTTAAAGTGGTTTCTTAAAGGCCGGACTTTACTGTAGTTTCTAGATCACAGCAAGCTCTTTATCAAAACTAACTTGCCAAAAATTTCTTTCATCAACGTTTGAATACATATTTCTATGGCCGATTAGTCGAGCCGTGAATGTAAGGAGCCCTAAAGATTATCGGAAATTAAAAAAGAGGGATAAACTACCAACTTTGCGAGGACGCAGTTCAAGAAACGCGAAAGGCTCCCGTGTTGCGACGAATGTATTCATGCCTCCAACGTTTCTAGCGTTAAAAGGGGCAACAGTACCTCACTGATATCGCAAAAAGGATTGACGCATCTAAAATGCTATATTTTGTTTTAATTTATATGACGTTTATGAAATCAAATTACATTATAGCATATTTACCCTCAAGTTTCGCCTCCAATTCTTTAAACTTGTCATCTGCTTCCTTCACAAGTTGCGGAATGGCCGTTTTAACGTCCTCCGCAGTGATTTGAAAATCCAGAGTAGTGAACTTGCCCAGCAATGGATTGTCATCTGCATTTGTTGTATCCGAGCAAAGGACTTGTTTCATGAAGAAGAACTGCAGCAAAATCAATGATAGCTGGAGAGATTTAGCTGAGATGCATCCCCTGAAAACAGGGCCTAACATTCCTCTGACCATTTCGAATTAGGCGGCTTCGGCCTTTATACCACTGGGAGGATTGTAACAAGGCTTGGCAGCTTCACGAGAAAAAGACAACACAGTCTTCTTATTGATGATCTTGATGCGAACCAGTACTCTCTTGGACTCAAAGAGTTTTGTGATTAAATGAAAGAGAAATCAAGCATTGTATAGCCGTTGGAGTCAACGATCAAAATGATGAAATCAATAGATATGGTACAAAACTTGCCAAGCGCATAGATTGCTGGGTTGCATGATCGCTCCTAAAATTGATTAAATTTAATTAAATTTCTTTGTTCAGTTAGGTTCTCAATCGATGAAATAAATAGACATGGTCCAAAAGTAGCCAAGCGAATCTAGATTATTGAGTTGCATGATCCCTCCCAAAATTGATTAAATTTAATTAATTTTCCTTGTCCAGGTATGTTCTCAATCGATAAAATAAACAGACATGGTTCAAAACTAGCCAAGCGAATCTAGATTATTGGGTTGCATGATCGCTCCCGAAATTTATTAAATCTAATTAGTTTTGCTTGTCTAGGTATGTTCTCAATCGATAAAATAAATAGACATGGTTCAAAACTAGCCAAGCGAATCTAGATTATTGATTTGCATGATCCCTCCCAAAATTGATTAAATTTAATTAGTTTTGCTTGTCCAGGTATGTTCTCAATCGATAAAATAAACAGACATGGTTCAAAACTAGCCAAGCGAATCTAGATTATTGGGTTGCATGATCGCTCCCGAAATTTATTAAATCTAATTAGTTTTGCTTGTCTAGGTATGTTCTCAATCGATAAAATAAATAGACATGGTTCAAAACTAGCCAAGCGAATCTAGATTATTGATTTGCATGATCCCTCCCAAAATTGATTAAATTTAATTAGTTTTGCTTGTCCAGGTATGTTCTCAATCGATAAAATAAACAGACATGGTTCAAAACTAGCCAAGCGAATCTAGATTATTGGGTTGCATGATCGCTCCCGAAATTTATTAAATCTAATTAGTTTTGCTTGTCTAGGTATGTTCTCAATCGATAAAATAAATAGACATGGTTCAAAACTAGCCAAGCGAATCTAGATTATTGATTTGCATGATCCCTCCCAAAATTGATTAAATTTAATTAGTTTTGCTTGTCCAGGTATGTTCTCAATCGATAAAATAAACAGACATGGTTCAAAACTAGCCAAGCGAATCTAGATTATTGGGTTGCATGATCGCTCCCGAAATTTATTAAATCTAATTAGTTTTCCTTGTCCAGGTATGTTCTCAATCGATAAAATAAATAGACATGGTTCAAAAGTAGCCAAGCGAATCTAGATTATTGGGTTGCATGATCGCTCCCGAAATTTATTAAATCTAATTAGTTTTCCTTGTCCAGGTATGTTCTCAATCGATAAAATAAATAGACATGGTTCAAAAGTATCCAAGCGAATCTAGATTATTGTGTTGCATGCTCGCTCCCGAAATTTATTAAATCTAATTAGTTTTCCTTGTCCAGGTATGTTCTCAATCGATAAAATAAATAGACATGGTTCAAAAGTATCCAAGCGAATCTAGATTATTGGGTTGCATGATCGCTCCCGAAATTTATTAAATCTAATTAGTTTTCCTTGTCCAGGTATGTTCTCAATCGATAAAATAAATAGGCATGGTTCAAAACTAGCCAAGCGAATCTAGATTATTGGGTTGCATGATCCCTCCCAATTTTAATTAGTTTTGGACGCAGGTGCTCGTTATATGAACCTTCCTTCTATAGCAGTCTTTATCGCAATCGCCTAGTTCATTTAAGTTTTGTTGGAATTACCTTGTAATCATTGATTTACACGTTGTGTTCTCTCGGTCGCTTTGGAGTATTTCTCGTTAGAGGTTTACTTTTAAGGTGGATCTGCACTTAAGGTGGCTCACTACCAACATTTTTTAAATTCGCCGACCAGCAGTAAGGTGGCTCACTACAAGTAAAAATAAGGTCAAAACACACAAACAATAGGTTAAGGTGGCTCACCACTGACACAAATTCTACACTGATACACAATCGGTGTCCTATCGCTCATGGTTCAGTCAGGTATTCAAAGCGATGAGAGAAATAGATATGGTACAAAACCTGCCCAGTTAATGTTTGAGCGATAAGATTGACCGATAGAGTTTGATTATTATAGCTGTTGGGCTAAATTGTCAGCAAATTTGATCAAGGGGTTTAGGCCTGTTTTCAAGGATATGGAGAGGAAACATTTTATAAAATCACTTGTAATTTGAGAATGATGCGATCTATTTTGATGAACCAGATTTTTGTATCAAAGTTGATATGATAGCTACACAAAGAAGATCAGTTTATACAGGGTGTCTCAAAAACCATATGCACCATTTGAATGGCTACTGTGAAGGAACCATGCATCAAATTTTCCCGTTTTTCAGATTTGCGAATAAAAGAGACTTCGACTTTGAGTTTAATACCTAGTTTGAGTAAATCATGACCTCATAACTCAAGAATATTTACCAGGAAGCCTATGGAAAGCTATATTGTTGGTTTAAAATGACCTTTAATGACTTTAAAGAAGCAAAATCTGATGGAGGCATGTCGTCGCCTGCAGCACTTGTGTTGCATATCACCATTTCTGGCAAGCCTAGAAATATTGTGTTCTTCTTGTTTACCACAAAATACAAATTTAAGACGATGTGTTTCACTTGTGAAAATTAATATTCGGGCTAGGTATGTTTCTTCACTTAATTTCTTTTATTTTGATACTACTGTAATGGAGAATATTAGGTTTTGAGGCAACCAGAAATTTTGACTTTCTTGCTCCATAAATCAGTCAATACTTATCAGATCTACACAAACAACGTCCCAAATTCTAAGTTGAAATCTCTTCTATCGAAAAATCTTAAAGGCGGGAAAATTGGATTCATGGCTGCTCCGCAGCAGCAATTCAAACGGCGCACATGTTATTGGAACATCCTGTAGAAATCTAATAAATATTTTCAAAGCTACAGGCTTTCAAACGTATAAAAACATTTTTTTGACTCACCCGGAGCATAGGGCTCAAATCTTTTAAAGGGTGGGTGTAAAATTCAGTGGCGGATCTAGAGGGGTGCGAAGGGTGCTCAAGCACCTGTCAGATTTTTTAACTAAAGATTTTCTCTTTCAATCTAATTCTTTGCTACAATAACATCACATATTTTTCTCCAAGGAAATCAAAGCTCGCAAGCTGTCCGTATCTCTGCATAACTCGTCGTTGTTGATCATTGCATTTTCACGCCCCCGTCTCGCCTCCTCCATGTCGATATTACAACTCAAGAACTCTTCTATCTCAACTCCCCCTGGTTGGCCTTGCCTACATTTTGCGGACTCGGAATCCATTGACTTCTGTATAGGCAGCGCAACAGAGCACCCATGGCCTGTAAATTATGGAAGTTTGAGCACCCATGGAAGTGAATTAACCAATAGCCATGCCGCATCTAGGGGTGCTCAGATTTGGCGGGAGCACCCATGCGACTTGAAAATCCAAAACATCAAAGAAACCCAAGCTTTCGGGGGGGGAGGGGGGATTTCAGTTGCTGAAACTGCAGTCGATTATACTACGCTATTCTCGCCGGATGTAAATCTCTGAAATTGAAAAGGAGCTTCTCCCTTGGGATATTTCTAACCAATCTATATTCCCAAAGGGAATTTATATCATATAAAAACAATAAGTGCAACCTAGCCATTCTTCTTCAGCAACTCGCTCGATACTTAGCCAGAGCTGCGTTCAAAAATACCGTCGCTGCCAAGCTAGTTGATTTGGAAAATCTGGAAAATCTAGGCCATA
>REGM01000300.1:23087-34179 GCA_004194415.1 Aurelia aurita
AGAGAAAACATAGATAAATTCAACTTTACGAAAATTCGTTTGTTGCGAAATGGCTGCAAACAGGCCTAAAACACTCGATCAAATCGTACAAAATCTCCCGCATAGAACAAGATGCAAGAGCATTTATTCTCTCTCCCGCGTTATAGGAAATGAATTCTTAAAGAAATACTAAAGATTTTCAATCCCATGGCAATACAAGTGAAGACGACATCCGATACCCGTGAAAAACTGTAATTTTGCATTGTTCGGTGTGAGAAATTTCTGTAAGATTTGATCAAGTGTTTTAGGCCCTTTTTCAGGCATTTTGCAAACATAGAATTTTCTTAAATTCGAATTTTGCTGTATTATCTGTACTCATAAAAATACGAGAAAAATCACAAATATACTTCAGTCTTTCTGCTATCAAACAAACTTTGATTCATTCAAATCCATCCAGTACTCTAGGTACTATTATTTTTCAAACGTGGATAGTTTTTTTGGCGCACCCGGTAGACCTTCATAAACTATGATTTTCTTGAAGATTGTACAGTTTTTCATATTTCAATTTAGGATCTACGATTATTTTAATGTTTTTTTAACTTTTCACGAGTTCTTTCAATAAAAAGAAAACCGCTGTTATTCTGAAAATAATCAAGATATTAGAAATGCTATATATAGGAATATAGCAACGTACCTGAAGTTCCTTTCAAGCCATAAAATCAAACGAAAGATGCATTAACCATCCATGCAATGTTTTTGAAAGATTGGAAGGCTATGCTCTCCTCGATTAGCTTGCCTATTGAGGGAGCCCCTCCTTTAAGAAATTCCCCTGATTTCAACGCAGATCTTCATGCTTACCTATTTAGTCTGCCAACCTACCTTTTCATTTATAAGTAACACATTGTATTTTTGTAGTGTTATATGTATGGATTTAATTTCAAATTTTAGTACTGTTAGATGGGTGGGTATGTAGAGCAGTGTATTAGGTGGAATTTGAAAAATGAATTAAACTGAACTGAATTGAACTGAAGGGAACGCCAATGCATTTATTGTTGAGTCTCTACAATATTTAAAGGGAAGGTTATCAAAGAGAAGGAGATCCAAAAATGTGATCTGTAACGCGTATGTGAACTGTAACAAGACTCAGGCACAAAACAATATGAAAGAGAGGCTAAAAGGCACGAGAGAAAACAAACCGTTTGCCAACTTCTGAAACCTTTTTTCTGTTTTGTAATCCAACATCTTCGAACGCCGAGAATGCATCGGCTGCCATTACCTAGAGGAATTAGAAAAATTAAATATGGAAGTTTCTCAAGTTTTTTCTTCAAAATGTTACAATACATGATACAACCTACTATAGTTTCTAATTACTATACAACTATACAACACTACAGGGACGATACCACAGGGAGCAAAAGACAATGACTACCCCATGGCCATTACATAAAGAAAATATACAATTACAAAAAGCTACACATAAACGATTTTTACTGGTAAATACTGAGGCCTGTTTTACGTTGGATGTCAGCAAAATATAGGCGCATGATGCTGAACAACAGTAACCTCGGCCGAGAGAACAACAACGACAACAATTGCTGCCGCCACTGCTCCCCGTCCAGAATCCCCATTGAGCAAAACCCCGCGCCCATGCTATAGGATCAGGGTGCCCTGGTTCACAATATTGTAGATTTGAATATAGAAATTCAGTGTGGGTGAATTCTCAAGATTCATTTATGTACTTTTTTTACATTCCATTACAACTCTCGCAAGGGAGGTACCAAATTTGTCTGTTCCGATCAATCTGGACCAAGTCTCATGATATTTAAAAGCCCTCTCTCTGAAAAGCTCTTGCAATTTGAAAACACCGAAATTTGAAAATCCCATGTCTAGCTTATTCACATTGATCATTTTGAATTCATGAATCTGAGAGTCCTTCATCAATGGCAGAAAAATGTGTTAAATCTATGATAGTCTTGGGAAACGGGAATATAAAACTTTTCCGGTTCCTTCTATCTTACCCGGGATACCTGGTAAAATATGACTTGGAAGAAAATGTAATTTCGGAGGGAGCTTTGGGGGTACCATAACCTGAAACCACCACAAAACTGCACTTTCGGGCACAAATTTTGAATTTTCGCCAGTAATTCTCGATTATTTCCAACATTTTTGTTTGTAGCGACTCTTCCTCGTTGTTTAGGCATCCGAAAGCCAGTTCTCCGATCTCAATCAACTATACAAACCATATGACTTGGAGAACCCGGAAACTTACGGATTTTAAATGAAATACCCGAAATCCAAGCGAAAAATAGGCTAAACCCGCAACCCGTGAAACATCTAAAAACCCGAAAACCCGCACGTTCTAAGCATAAAACCCGAAAGCCGAAAGCTAAAATTGACGGAACCAGCAACCCGTTAAACCCCAAAGCCCCCATCCTCTAGTTCACAAAAGTTTAATTCCGGCTTCCATAACCGTGCTAAGATATTTAGACCCCGTTTACACGGGATCGATCCCAAACTGGTACGGATCGGCCCTCCGTTTACACGGGAACGCTTGGGATCAATCCGCTATCCGTGCCAATTTGGGTTCGCTAGGAAAGCGTTCCAGTTTGGGATCGATCCCAAAGTGGATCGATCCCATTCTGGATCGATCCCATTTTCCTCGTGTAAACGGGGTCTTAACGTTTTTGTGCTTTGAAAGTTCGAATTATTATCCTTCAAAATATTGCACTTTTAAGCATTTCATTTTAAGCCAATTTTTGAAACCTTAATAGGTGTACCTCTGCCCATTTGTATGAGTAGTAGCCAGCTGCGTAGCCTCCAGCAAAGATATGTGTGAAGGAGCATGGAAACATGTCCTCTGGGAGTGGCTTCACTACAGTGTAGTCATTAGCAATTCTCTTCATAACAATAGGCCAGGATTCATTACTGTGAAAAGAGATAAGAATAAAGAATTTTGTTTTTATATAATCAATTAAAAATTTACAATACATATTACTAACTACACTACTTACAAAACACTATACGATACTACTAGAACGATACCCCGGGTAGCAATAGACTGTGTCTACCCCGCGGCCATTACATAGAGGTGAAAAAAAAAACACATAAAACAAAAAACAAAAGGAAAAGACAGAACTACTAACGTCTGGCTCAAATTAGATTTCACGCGAAAATGTCCGCGAATGAAACAATTTAAGTGTTTGCATGGTTTATTCCGTTATCGCAGATCCCATGTGACATCTAATGTGAGGCAGTCTTTGTCGCCATACAATAAAATCTGCATCAAAACTTTGTTTGGAAGCTTAATGCAGAAACTTTGTTTGGAAATAAAGAATTGTGAGAGCACTTGGGCTGGAGCCTTGTAGGCTGTCATTATGCCTAATTTTACTCTTGCTACAATATACCGGGTGAGCAAAAATTGCTTCTTAAATTCCTGTTGAAGAATAGAAAGATCTTCGTTCTTTAAACTATCAAGGGAACTAACACGGGAATCAAAATGCTCTTAGACTTTCTTCACTCTCAAGGTAGTATCAAGAAGTGCTTCCTTATTTTCGATGAGCAAGCCAACTGCTATTTGATCATGGGTTGTGGACTATTCTGAAATTTTGATGAAACCATTTTATAATTACCTCGTTTTGACTGACCTTGACAATTATCACAAGTTAAATAACATGCCATATGATGTAATTGGCGAGAGTCTGCAATGAGCAATTTTGTTTATCTGACTGAATACGATCCATATGAAGCAGCACTCACATTGTTCGTTTCGACCTTGACTTTCCTAACCCTTTATAAATATTTTTAAGGAGCCCCCTATGCAGATCATGGTAAAGCAATCAACAAATCTGAGTTCTGAAAAAATTGACAAATTGGGAAAATTACTTGTTAATTTCTTACCTAGTGTGCAATTCTAAATCTAATGCTGCGAAATATAACTGACGTAGCATCCCAGTTCCAGCCATGTAAGTGCGTGCTATGAGTAAAATATATCATAAAGAACCTTTGGTCTATATCTATAAGATATTTCTATTTGATGGTATACCAGGTGAGTCAATAAAAACAATCCTCGTTTGAAAGGCCACAGCTCCCCGGATATCAAGGCAATAATATTGGCAAATATATTATTTAATGGTGGACATGTTCAAATCGATTTTAAAATGTACCTGACTGAAATCGGCCACTCCTTTCTGAAATTATCAGCGATTTTCTCGAAAAAGCCCCTTTAAGGAACCTTCAAAACAGACCGAAAATCACGACCAAATTTTCCAAATATTTCTGCCTTGCAGCAATGGCTTTTACACACTTTAGCAAGTGTTACTGCTTTAGGGGGATGAAAGTGTCATCCTGGAAGCATAACAGATGATTTCATCCTCCCATGAGGATAACACGTGCTAAAACGTGCTTAAGTCATAGCTGTAAGGCAGAAAAATCAGGAAAATTTGGTCGTGATTTTAGGTCCTGTTTTGAAGGTTTCTTAAAGCTGCTTCCTCGAGAAAATCCTTCATAATTTCAGAACGGAGTGGCCGATTTCAGTCAGGTAAATTTTAAAATTGATTTGAACATGCCCGCCATTAAATAATATATTTGCCAATATTATTACGTTGATAACCAGGAAGCTGTGGCCTTTAAAACAGGGATTGTTTTTATTGACTCATCCGGTATAAAATAGTTCTCCTGTTTGTAGTTTTATCAGGAGAGATATTAGCTCTCTTTTTCTCAAAAAAGTTCCATGTAATAGCTAAAAGACTGAAGAAGAATTTGCGAAATTTTGGTTTCATAAAACTAAATTTGATGTGTTGCAGTTGCACCTGGGAATAATCCTGAATACCGTACTTAATCAAATGAGCATCCCAGATAATGGAGTAGCCAAAGGACCCTCAACTTGATAAAATTTCAAATTGTTTAGTTTTTTCTTCTCATCAAAACGCCTCAAACAAACCTTCAATCGCTTTTCCATTGTTTCCATTACTATACTGCAGTCTTATTTTCAAAAATTAGGTTTACTGGGATCAACTTTCCCCGCGGACCCTTTACCAACCCCAAGGACTTTAACCTTCTGCGAAGTGGCAATAAGAATGAACTTAGGAGATGACTAAGACTACGTTCACACAATGCCGGCACATTCTTAAAAAGGCATAAAATTGCTACGGATAGGCCTCCCGTTCACAAGAAAACGACGCATTTTTTGCCGACAGAATTTGAGAACGGCAGAATTTGAAAACGGAACTCTAACCGGCATAATTTGAGACCGGTACCGTGTGAACACTTGAAAACGATGAAAATGGAACATTTTTAAACGCTTTCAAAACGAGGCTGATTGATTGTCAAAGCCTATAAATTTGTTTGAGTCAAAATCCAGCCACTTTGTCGCAGAAATTGCAAAGCGACTGATACCGTCGAATTTCTATCGTCTTCAAATTGTGCCGGTATCGTATGAAAACTAGATAAAATTTGGTACCGTCACATTTTTTGCCGTTTTCAAATGTGCCCGCATCGTGTGAAAGAAGTCTAAGAAGTTAACAGTGATCAAAAACAAATGTCTACCTTTCAACAGTCGATCAAAAAATTCTCTAGGTAAAGTTTCACCAGTCTTGAAATGACCGCTGACTGATTGTATTGTGGGCCAATCGTATAACCAGCTCTCCATGAACTGTGAAGGTACTTCGACCTGTGAATGAAATCACAATGTTGAACATTGGAATTAAAGTATCTGAGTGATACGAACTTGAAAGTTGCATTGAGCTAATAAGTTGCCTTGAAACGCAAGGAGGTAACTCAGTCACTGTGTACGCAAAAAGGGCTTTGATGGAAGAAATGAGTATGTATCGAAAGAAGAAAGATATACTGTAAAAACCCGCATAAAAGAAACTGTGGATTAAGAACCCCCAGGCTGATTTTCGGGCAATTAAGCACCTTATATATAAGAACCACTTCAATCTGGCAAGTGAAGCAGGTTCTTATACAAAGATTACTAAAGATAAAACACTGCTGCAAACCCAGGTGTATGTGCTAGATCATCAAAACACATGCACATCAATAGAGTACAAAAGTAACTCATTTTCAAATTGTAAACATATACATTTTTGGTCCATCCAGTACATCCAATCACAATAACTTAAGAACTGATTTAAGAACAAATTGAGGCTGTTTTCTTGTAACGCATCCTATATATATAAGAACCACTTCAGCCTGTTACAGAAAATCACAGGTCCTTTTATACGGGTTTTTATTGTATCTAAACATCATTTATTCAATTTGTAATCCTTATTGTTCAGCTTCTGAACGAAACTAAATGAAATTCAGGCAGCAAATGTTTACATATATCCTTCATATTTCGATATATCCTCATTTCGTCTCTTAAAAACCCTTTTCGCGTCTACAATGACATATCTACTTACCTAAGTTTCCTGGCAACTTTTACGGTCTGCTTTGTTTACATCAATGGCTTTATAACTCGGGCGTTGAAATTTCTTTGTTTGAAAAGCTAATCGCTGTCCATTGGCGTGTCAATCATACACAACTGACCTTTCAACAAAACAACAAGATCTGAAAATGTTTATTTGCAATACTTTAAAGATCAATTCGACAAATTTCAAAAGAAATTTAGGCCTTACCGCATCCCATTCAATATTCGCCGTTCCAGCTGCTTCCGGATATTTAACTTCTGTAAGCATGTGTTGCAAGCCATGACCAAACTACAAGAGTAACGTTAACTGCTGAAAATGCGAAGATTTGAAAAAGGAATAATTTTAAGTGCAAAATTCAAGAGATAAAGGCTAAAAGTGCCACTCACTCTGTCATAAGGGCTAGCCACTGCCGTGTCAAACCAATTGAATATGGCAAGGGACTTTGCGTCGTGCTAAAACTAAAAATCATATTTTGTTCTTTCAAAGAGCGGGTATTGTGCAGGGGTGAATATTCTTCCACAAACAACACCAATTCTTCCCCAATGCTGGTTGTAAATGTCTCAGGCAAACTTATTTCTCCACTGAGATGGGTTCTACATTCAATCTTTGTCTACTAGGACTAGGATTGAAGAGATTGTAAGAGAGATAGAGAAAGAGTGTCTGAGGAAACTTGATGGCAAAGGAAGACTTGATTCGGAGGTAATCTACATAACAGCACTGCTATTCATACGTTCAGACTTTTAGAAAAAGGCGGGGAAAGGTTGCCAACAGATATTTGGAAACCTGGCCTTGCATAATTTTTTAGGTGAGTTCAGAATTACCAATCATTATCCTCTTTTTGATTAGCATTTTCTTCACAATAACCGTCCCCGCACATCGTCAGATAGCGACAAGTTTCTGCGAAAAGTTCAAAATTTGCTACCTCTTCTCTAAATTGATCTGAGAAATATCATCTTCCGCAAAAGAGTATTGAGGAATTTGGAACAACATTTACTCCTGGTATTGTGCCTACTTAAACTCTTTTCAAACCAAAAATTACACAATTATTCTGTACCTAAAAACGCTCGATTGAGCAGAATAGCTTTGGCGATGCACAAAAAAATTTTTGTGAAATTTTAAAACCATTTTACCTACCTCATGAAATAGAGTGTTAACTTCTCCAAATGTCATCAAAGCAGGTTTGTCGCCATTTGGTGGGCTTTGATTACAAACCAAATATGCGATTGGTTTCCGGTTTAGATGACCACTTCGGGCTAAAATCGATAATACATTCATTATCACAATTGTTAACACAATCTCAGAAATCCTGAGTCATTTTATCAATTTTTATCATTGTCCTTTACATTATTCTAAGCAAAATTATGCTGTGATCGTCAGGAAACAAAAACGTAACAAATGTAACTTCAGAAAACTGGCATGACAGTTCTTTTCATTGTTTTGGGGAGAGGTGATACTTTCGGTAATCGCTATAGATAACGAAGCAAATAATAAAATTTCCAGGGACTGTAGGAAGCAACCTATGTAGGGACTGTAGGAAGCAGAGGCTGATAAAATGTTTTTCTTCCTGGCAACGGCAAAAATTTCCTGCGAAAATTCTTTGATTTGATATTGATTTAGTGGATTTTACAGCGTAATTGTTGTAGGTAGAATATAGTTCACTTCACATGCTACTTGCTGAAATTTAACATGTTCATAAACCACCAACTTAAGGTTTAAACTGAACATAACATAAAACAAACACTTATATTGCATACAAGTTAAAGAATGAATGCTAGGTTGGTAGCTCAAAAATAGGCACAATAATTGTAGAGCTCTATAGCGAATGTCAAAATACAAGCCAAGATTCTGCTTAATTAAAGTTACTTCAGCAATTCAATTTTGTTTTCTTGATAACAATTATAACAAGTTCTTGTGTTTTGACGGCAGCATAAAATTTAGCCTTTTATTCAAAAATTTTCCTTTATGTAAAAATTCACCGCTTCATCCAACATTTCACCCAACATTTCATTTGTGGGCATGCGCAGAACGTTCTAAAAAGTTGATATTTTGTCATTTGACCGCCATTTTCAATCTTTTCAACATGTTCCTTTCGAAGTTGCCACTCTTATTTCTATTCTGCATTACGCGCCTTTTTTATCATTTGTATACATGTCGCTGCACAGGCAAATAACGACCATGGATTTTACTAGAAATGTTGGATGTAATATTGGATGAAATGTTGGATGATTTTGACCACCCCTCTTGTAAACATCGATGAGCTTTCCATTTTTTAAAAAGTAAATGTTGGATAAAATGTTGGATGCGTTTGACCAAGGCTTAACACTTACATATTGCTGAGTCCATCCAAGCGCCACCTCTTTTCTCACTTGGTCGAGAGTATGGATCAAGAAAGAATGATGCAATAAAGTCACCTAGTGGAAGAAATCAGTTAAAATATGCTATAAAGTGACAAAAAAAATATGATACAAAAGAGTCTTTGTTTTAAGAATGTGAATAATGTGGAAAAGGTTCCCAAACATCCAATCAACACAACTTTGCAGATTTAAAG
Organism: Aurelia aurita; assembly: GCA_004194415.1. Classification (NCBI taxonomy): domain Eukaryota; kingdom Metazoa; phylum Cnidaria; class Scyphozoa; order Semaeostomeae; family Ulmaridae; genus Aurelia; species Aurelia aurita. The sequence goes on from REGM01000300.1 coordinate 32,022, forward strand.
TACTAAAACATGTGGAATAAATTAAATGTCTCAAAAAACCTATTCTAAGAGTGTAGGTTCACTCTAACTTCCGAGAGTCTCCCAATATTTTCCAAAATAGAGAATAATTAACAGCAGATTTCTTACCATTTTTGTCAAATACTTTAAAATATCTGATGGATTGGTCCCAAACATCAGCTTCCCCGTCTGCGGACTGTAAACATATAACAAATCAATCAATGTCCTACTTCTCAGGGGTGGGGGGAGGGGGCTGGAGATAAACACTTCTTGTTATTTTTACACTATATAAGTCATCAGGCAGAAGTAAACAGATTGCTAAAAGATTATCTTTAGTTGTGTTGAAATAAACAAAACTATACGCGCGTGTCCCAATGAATCTAGACAAGTTTGAAAAATCAACAAATTCGATTATAAGAAGGGTAGACTCGATTCAGAAACTCTGCCTACCTTGATGTCAATTCCAAATAATTCGGAAGACAATTTAAACAAACCATCCAGAACTCTGCAAGAAAAAGAAGGAGATAATTTTACAGCTGACGTCAGCCATACTTTGTTAGCTCTCTCTTACATGTTCTTACGCAATACAAATGTGTATATGTATGTATGAGTATCTCTGAGTATGCCGTTTGAGTGTAGGGTCAAAGTTTGAATGCTCTTCGGGACCAGTCAATAATCGTTTCTAGGGTTGGGACGAGACACAGACTATTTACCAAAGAAACTTTAATGACCTAATTTGAAACAGCATAAAAATCCTTTTATTTGACCTTTTTGGCAGCTTATTTTATCTACAAAATCATTTTCTTTTCGGCCATGACCATGTCACTAAAAATGGCCATTCCTCTACTTTGACTCAATATGCTGCTTAAAAAAGTAGGAGCTGCAAACGTGAAGCACTATTTTAAATTTAAATAGAATCATAAACAAAGAACCTCTCATAGATTGAGAAAATAATAAGGAACGAGGCAAAAAATATGGCAAAAACGCTATCATGACTTGTTTCATTTACCTTGGCAACGGGAAATATACTCTAATCTCTTCCTCCTTCAAGCTGCAGAAACAAAACAAAATCAGATCTCAATTATAACAGGTCAAGACTTCGACTATATACAGCAAGAATTGGAGTAAGATCGTTATTGATTCTAAAAGCTTGGAAGCAGTTCAAATTATTCCAGAATTGTGGCGGATAGATAGGCGAATGTTTAAAAGGAAGGTTGACTTTGGAGAAGCGACGAGCACCTTACAGCTGATGGAGTTTATAGTACTGTTTACAAAATTATCGTTGCAAAGGCAAGTTTCTCACAGCTGTTCATTGTTTATATACAGCAAGGTCGGGTAAAGAGAAGCAAAAATGCATCATCAGAAACCAGTAATGCAATGAAAACTTTGGTTTCGTAGAAATTCGGACTAAAAATGTTAAATTTCCGTGAAATGTGAAATCACAGTAAGTTATTGTTACATGACAGAGAAGTAAATCGCTTTGTAAAAGGAGAACTGTTAAAAATAGAATCAATGATCTTAAAGGCAGTCTGCCCGGTTCATTGAGCAATTGTTTCTGATCAATAAAAAATAACGTTTTCTGCCGCCATCTTTTCTCAATATTTTTACCAGGGTGAAAAGTGATAACGATCTTATTCCAATTCTTTTCTGGCAATCCTGCCATACAATTTTTAATTCTTAATTTACAATTTTACAACCAATGATGAATGGGACAGACAGCCTTTGAGTCGTCTTTTGGGCTTGACGTCAATTTGCAACCGTGGGGGTCAGCTTCTATTGCTCATATGCGGAGTCTGCGGGGTTTGTCCATTCATACAGACGGCATGACGTCACAGCAGCGTTGAAAACACGACGCCATCTTGTTTTGGGGTAAATCTTCAGAAAATTTCTACAGGTTTCCATAGGAAATTTACAAAAAGGTGCACAAAAGTGCTCTTATATTCTCCCTCGTGATAGTGAGTAGGAAAGGATAGGCAGCAATTGTCAACTGGACCTAAACCAATGATATAATTGCACGAATAAGCATTCTTGCAAGAAAGCCGTAAGTTTACTCCAAGAAAGCTGTGAGAAACTTGCCTTTGCAACGATAATTTTGTAAACAGTGCTAAAAACTCCATCAGCTGTAAGGTGCTCGTCGCTTCTCCAAAGTCAACCTTCCTGT
>REGM01000300.1:35678-63437 GCA_004194415.1 Aurelia aurita
TGGGGGGCAAAATAACCCCCCCCCCCCCACCTAACTCTTGACTGATAATAAGTAGAGCAACCAGATTTGGTCTGCTAATAGCCCCGGGCATGAACTTTTCAAAAATATAAAAAGTAACCTAAAATTTGCCACATATATTGCTCACGTCAGCATTTTCCTTTGTGTGGTCCAGAAAAGCGGCAAAATCAGCCAAAATCAGGAAATATGAGATAAAATCAAATTTAGAGCACAATTTCCATCCAAGCATGAAAATATGATAGAATACATCAAATAACACTACTCTGCAAAAGAAATCTGCAAAATATTGCGATTTTGCTACTTTTTTCGCGAGAAATGAGATTTGAGAATTTGCGATTTTGGCAGGGTCAGTCCCGGAAAATTGCTTCGCTCCCCCTCATTTGTCAAAATATTTCAATGAAACTTTATGAGTACTTGCACAATAGGTAGTTGCTAAAAGTCAAAGAGTTTCGTTGTTATAATTGTTAACCTCGCGGAGTTATCAGAAAAAATCTACTGGGGGGGGGGGCAATGCCCCCCAACCAAAATAGGGTTAAAATGATAAAATAAGCTCTCACAAAGATGAGTTTTGACTATGTAAATATCTTAACAATTTCCTGCATCTAAAATAGGCCGTACTTACCAAAACGTCAATTAAGTGATAAATAAATCAATTAATGTGCCCCAGCTGGATACCATTAGAAAGAAGATAGATTGTGCTTTCAGATAGTATACAGGCATATGTACCTCAAAAAAACATGGTACCTCAAAACATACATGGACACTTATTGTTCCATAATTTTTTCAAAATATCATCAAGTCTAAAACTGATTGTTATTTCTTATTTACAAGGTTTCTATCTTTCTGGAAAAGTGTCCACAATTGCATTGTTTTCATATTTTGTTGCAACCAGGGGTGGGGGTTGCTTATTTCTGGTAGGCATTAATTAAAAACAAAAAATTTCACAGAACAGCTCCTAAAAACCTGTGAACATGGATTTAAGTTAGCAAGTCTAGTATTTTATGACAGGTTAATGTCTCGTCCTTGTCACTTTAAACAGACAATCTGCACAGAACTCTACAATTCATAGTAATTCAGTGTTAAACAGGTACTAACAAGGCAGCTGGCTTTGTATGTTTTGAGGTACATAAAACAGAGCACTTTTCTGTCCGTTACTGCTAGACCCTGGCTGTTAGATAATAACTTTCAATATCCTGTACAACTCTTTTTAATATTAACAAGAACAAAGATATAGACATACACAACTTTTTATATAAGAAACTAGCTTATAATAAACTAGCACTTAACTGAAAATGAAGAAACTATAATGCTAAAGTTTGAAAAAAGCCAAGAAACATTTAATTGCTAAATTCAAAGATATAATGGCCAATAATATGTCGTTGAACTTTTATTCTTGAGTAAAATTAGCTCTAGTTTTAAGTTTTGAGTGTAATAAAACACTTCTTCTTCCCACCCGATGTTTTATATATCAAGAAACATATCTGTAGCAGTGTTAGAAACTAAATCATAATTCATGGAATCAAAAATAAGAATGAAACATGAATACGTAGCCTGCGTGCATCCCCTACTGTTCCGTTGGGCTGAAATTTTTCGTTGAATGGAATTCATTTTCTGACTCAACGAAAAATTTCAGCCCAATGGAACAGTAGGGGATGCACGCAGGCTATGAATACGAGGCCAAAAGCAACTGGGCATTACAATATCAAGGGTTTTAGATACTAAAATGACAAGTATTTTCTCCCGCAGCTCACCAAGAAAATTTCCAGCAAGAGACGTACACCAGGGGTTTTCCTGAAGCAATTTTGAAATATACTAAATACCCCCTCCCCCCTCCGAGATCACAACTAAGGTGCAGTCATATGAATTTCACCAATAAGTCTAATTTGCAAGTACCTCTACAAAGTATGATATATACTGATAAAACACCATTGCCAAATAATGAGCCATGTTCGGCCTAACACCTTTTGACTTCAGCTTATATAGTTAGCCAAACATTAGGCCTAAATTGACCATATGATTAAATTATGTTAAAAATCTTTAGTGTTAAGCCAACAGAAGTTGGTTACCATGCAACTTCAATCAATACTGTCACCAGATGTGTGAAATACCTTGCTTTTCATCAGTTAATGTGCTGTATCTATACAACCTACAATTCCTCTATGCGTGTTTTGAGGTACATGTAGTGCTAGTTTTGTAGTGCAATGGGTATAAAGCTTCAATATAAGTTTGCATTTCATGTAATTCTTGTGAGACAATTTAGTGCAAGGAAACAAGAAAAAATATTGGGGCTCTAAGAGCAACAGATTCAAAACTACGAGTGAATATCTCCATGTATGTTTTGAGGTACGTACTGAAAAAAAAAAGACAAACTTTAACAATAATTTAAAATAGGATTTACTATTTTATAACATTTAAACCCACTGGGAAGTAATTTTAGTAGGTAGGAGCATATGACAAAAAAAAATGCGAAAAAATATCTTACCTGAGATTTTATTTAATAAGTAAATTTTGTGTATGTTTTGAGGTACATATACCTGTAATTCAAACTAATTCAAATATCGTCATTTTCTGAAGAATCTCGAATATAGGTGGGTTGCGTTTTTTTAACACGCTGTATAATTGATTTTCATGACGATTAGAATGAAATTCTAATCGGAGTTAAAGCAACGAACATGCATTTTCCTATTCATAACAGATTTACGCCTTTGGTGATTTGTAGTACCATCTAAGTTTCTAAGGAAGTATTATGTTTGATTTTCTACGTATTCGTAGATGGTCGTGCATGCGGCATGGTTTCTTCTATGCGCTATAAAACGAAGTTCGATTTGAGAATTTAGTAATTTTGCACACTTATGCGAAGTGGTTGCAAATTGAAGTTACTAAAAATCTCAACAGCGAGTCGAACAATGCTTGTTGATATGGCCTTCGGGCTTTGCTTGTTTGTGTGTTATGTGAATGTGGCCTTCGAGCCATGTTTCCTTTTCAGCTACATTTTTCAGGGCCATTTTGCAGGCCAGTTGTAGCAGCAATGCAATTCTACATTTGTTTAGGACGAGGCTTGGAGCCTCAGATTTGGTGAGAAATTTCATTTTCATTTATGTAATATACTCTTTCGCCTCTGGTTGGCTGCAGGTATTTCAAGGTATTTCACATTGGCTATCGCTTACCGCATTGCATGTTCTCATCTTAAATTACGCCTCGATCCTATTTGGCTTCGGGTCTTGCGTTATTTCTCTCCTCTTGGTTTGGGGTTGAGGAAAAACTTTGTTTCGTTTAATTTCATTTCCTCACTGCGTGTTCTGTGGCAGGGAAAATGCAGGTTTTGCTTCCAACCCCACCTTCGGGAGGGTAATTTGCTTTTTCGGGAGATGGGCTAGTGCCCTCAAAAGCCCAACTTGCCCTAATGATGAAAAAATGCAACCTTGAGTTTGTCTGATGCTTGTGAAGAAAGATTTACGAAAAAAGGTTGAAATATATCTGAAGGGCAGCCAAGTCCCAGCAGCCGTGGGCCAATTTATGTGAGCGCGGCTTTAATTCGCGGATATTTTCACCTGACATCTAATGTGAGCCAGAATTTAAATTAAGCGAAAAGAAATTAAGGTGGCACAAAAAAGATCGTTATCACATTGATGTTAAATATGACAAGACGATATTATTCGATAGGTAACTTGAATATTAATAAAGGATGTCCGAAAAAATGTCTCCAGGTTTGATCAAATCTTCCGAAACAATGAAAATAGTAATGGGCGGTAGGAGACGTTTGGGTTGCTTTTAAAAAAATGGTGTGGTAATAGGTTGCGGTTATTAAGATTAAATTAGCCGCGATGTTTTCATAGTGGCTTCCTGTTATTTTGTAGCCATTTGACCCGGCAGACGCTAATCTGCCCATCGACTCTATTAGCGTCTACCGGGTCGAGTGGCTACAAAATAACAGGAAGCCGCTCTGAAAACATCGCGGCTAATTTAATCTTAATAACTGCAACCTATGACCACAACATTTTTTAAAAGCAATCCAAATGTCTCCTACCGCCAATGGGTGGAGTTAAGACACTATTTAGCTCAAAATAAAAGATGGTTCATAAATGGAGTGGCAACTCTGTTTTTTGTAACATAACTGATAATCAAATAATAGATAAAACGTAATCACAAAGATCAGAAAATTTAACGAAATAATACTCACCATCAGAGTAGAAATGTCTTTTTGAGCAATTGGTTTGCTTTTGTTCTTCAAATTTTCTAACATATCCATAACCACTTTTGGGTTCTCAGCCATCTTTGTATCTAAGGACACAAGTGCATAATTTGGAAAGCCAAGAATCTCTGCAGTCTCTTGTCTGGGAAAGGAAATAGAAAGGAGTAAAAATATGATTGACATAGCCCTCCGCCTGGGTTTAGGGCGGAAAATGGCAAAATCTCCTTCGCCTGGGTTTAGGGTGGAAAATAGCAAGATCTATCTTGAACCTTTAAAAGAAAGCAGGAAGAAATTACGATTGGTGTAGGGTAGAAATCAGAAATTTGGCGAGACTACTGAACCCTGGAAATGGGCTATTCTCTCAACCAGCTCATCGCACTTGAAAACATTGCTATAGGGTCTTCCACGAACTGTACTCTGCTAGTTGATCCAAATCTTGTACAGCGTTTTGAAGAATCCGCAAAGTTTGGTCATGTTATTGACAAACTTGAAACGAAAGATCTTTCATAATAACATTTTACACGATTAATTTTAAAGTTTTGCAAAATTCGACGCCTATGTTAAGCATAGGGCTCAAATCTTTCAAATCTTTAAAAAGGTGGGTGTAAAATTCTTTTATAATTTTCTCCGAATTAAACGGCTTGAACGGAACTTAGGGTACTTTGCTGTAAATCTGCCGTGGAAATCTTTTGATATCTTGCTTGGTTTCAAAATGGCGGCATTTATAATTTTTTTGACAGAATTCATGGAAAATTTTGAAAACATTAAAATCGTCGTAAATCCTAAATCAATGGAGGAAAAATGATACAATCTTCAAGAAAACCATTGTTTATGAAGGTCTACAATATGGTCACAAGCAGAAATCTGTCGCTCTTCTGGTTTAGGATTTAGAAATTTGATGATGTCACAGCCTCATAAATAATAAATGCCGCCATTTTGAAAATAATCAAGATATCTAAAAATTTCCACGGCAGATTTACAGCAAAGTACCCTAAGTTCCTTTCAAGCCATATAATTCAAAGAAAAATGCGAAAGAATTTTACACCCACCTTTTTAAAGATTTGAGCCCTATGCTCCTATGTTATGGTTTCGGAAGAAAGGCGGAACCTCAAAAAAGAGACGTTTTGGGAGCTCGTGTTAAAACCAACAAATTTTCATTTCTTACCTCAGCTTCCTTATGGATGTAATAACTTCTCTGTTGTCATGATTGCCAGAAGACGCCCTTGCTATCATCGCTTTAAATAGCCTCTCTCTCATTGGTCGATTTGTGCTGTAACAGAAAATAATTGTTTAATCAATCTTTCAGAAAGGAATATCAGAGATTAATAGTCTCGAGGGGAAGTACGGAAAACTTGCAGAAGGCGCAGTCAAGGCCAACGATAAGAGCAATTTTCTAGAGCACACCTAGCAATTACTACGGTCAGTGAATACCGACGTAATTTTAAAGATCCACTGAACATGAAATACGCTAAAACCTGGGCGCCAAACGAGCATGTACTTGAAGCAAAAATGCAAGCTTACCAGTAGCTATCGCTTTATAGAAGTAGATGAACAAATTTAAGTACCTAGCGAGGAAATTCTCTGTATCTTTCTTACAAGCAGAGCAGTAGCTAACTCATTTCTCGATACTGTTCAATACAGTCCGAGTGCCAAGACATAAATAAAAAAAATGGCAGATACAAAAAGTTATTGATCTACTTTTAATAAAAGCTTCAGACTTTGCTGGCACACAGTTTTGGTTGTAGGATACAGTTTTCCAAACACCCAAGGGTGTTTCACAATCGTATCAAATTTACAGCACTCACCTATGTTTCATAAACGGTTCAAAACACGGAGTGTCAAGTGTCAGTTTCCATGGACCTTTCTCTGCATCAGCTGTCTTACTAGAAAAATGAGGTAGGATTTATTAAACTAGGGCAATTAGATGGTGGGAACATAGGGGATGAGATCTTTTTATTAAGGTATCTTGGCCAGGATCACCTTTAACTTAACGTTGTTATTCCCATGTATCTGTTGTTGGCACGCCAAATTTAATGCCATCAGGGTCTAAAAAAGGAAGCAGCCCAATTAAAAACAGAAATTTTTGCAAAACAAAGAGACTTGAGGGAATGCAATTTCTATATTAAGATAGCAAAAGTTAAAATCTCCAGTGATTTGCAGTTTTTATATACTTCAATTTTATAATGTTTCATAAAATTAACATTATATCGATCATGGCTGTTCCGAATGCAAGACGATGTAGAAGTACATTTATACTTGAAGACGACATGATGCGATGTACCCAAAATAAAACTCACGTCTGCCGAAACAATAAGGCAGATGCATTATAGAACAAGACAATTATTTGTGTAGCGTCAAGAACATGGTTAAAGCGTGAATTCAGCGTAAAAGCAAAAAAATACTTTTCTACCGTAGCTTACAATCAATTAAAGACACATATGCGAAAACATTTCATGATGGTGTTTTTTGGTGGTCGATTTGGTGGACATGGGGCATGGCATCGGGCGTTAGACGGGTTGTCGAGTCGTTGGAGCATATCCCCCCTGTTCATTTGCCCTAAATTAAGTGTTTTTTGGATGGTATATTTCCTTTCGCGTGAAAATTTTTATGTAAATTAGTGTTGCGGTGTTAGAGGCAACTCGATAACCTAGGTTTTTTACTGCTCACCCCAACAGTTTAGATTGAATTTGTATTGCATTGTTATATGTATTTTAAATCTTATTGTTATAAAAAAAGGTCTTTGGAAGAAATGTACGATTTCTCCCCATAAGAAGCGTTGACTGCAGATGATAAAGAAGTTTTCAGAAAGTTGATTTACTACGAAAACACAAGAATTCCTACAACAATAAATTTTTTTCGTGAAACATGAAAACGCTATATTTAATATCATGAAATGTGAAATTGAACATTTAATTTCTGTGATTCGTGATCCTGACCCTTTACCTTTCTCATAAGATGCATTGATTAAAAATGATAAAGAAGTTTTCAGAAATTGATTTACTACGAAAATACAAGAATTTGTTGGCTTGCAACAGTAGTGTTGAAACCCTAAAAGAGCTAATAGCGCGCAAATGTATCTTCTGATGGTGAGGGTCTCTTTCCTCGACAAGATGAATCAAATTTTTGATGTATTACATGATACCCAGAGCCGGCACACGACGCGACATCAAACCGACGTCGAATAAACGTCATGAATCTAAATTTCGCAAAGCGAAAAATTGGTTGTCTAATCGACGTTGGATCGATGTCTTGATTTGGTCGTAGTTTTGAAGAACTTCATGATCAGATGCGACGTTGATATCTCGACGTCTTTTCAACTTTCATTGTCAACCTTATGTTAACGTCAAAAAGAGACGTTAGGGACTAGACTGATTACATAGTCGTAGTTATCGCTATTGATAGACTAATTCAATTCAATTAAAAGTGTTCAATAGTGTAAAAGGTGTTGTTGTTGTTACGATAACTGGGACTATGCAGGGAGTCTAGTCAGGGACGTCACTGATAGACGTTTTTTCGACGGTGGTTTGACGTCGATTTNGATTTGTCGTAGTTTTGAAGAACTTCATGATCAGATGCGACGTTGATATCTCGACGTCTTTTCAACTTTCATTGTCAACCTTATGTTAACGTCAAAAAGAGACGTTAGGGACTAGACTGATTACATAGTCGTAGTTATCGCTATTGATAGACTAATTCAATTCAATTAAAAGTGTTCAATAGTGTAAAAGGTGTTGTTGTTGTTACGATAACTGGGACTATGCAGGGAGTCTAGTCAGGGACGTCACTGATAGACGTTTTTTCGACGGTGGTTTGACGTCGATTTGCCAGCTGGGAAGCAAAATTTGTGCCACAGTTCACATCGGCTACCTCGACCGTCCGCTATCTCGACTGAGCAATTTCGATTTCCCCTCAGAGTTTGAGATAGTGGATGTTAAATGAATTTCAAAAAACATATTATAAGTGATATTTTATGTATCCCTTTAATCTACTTACTTCAACTGACTAGCAGCTGCTTTAGCTGTCATCTGCAAGAGTGTTTCTGGTAGGCCTTCTACATCTTTCGGATCTTCGAGCATAATACCAAATGCTTTAACAGAGTCAAGAACATTGTTACTGAAATAAAAAGGTATGACAGGCTGTAATTGATTGGTGTTGTGAACTGATGAAGTCAAACCACGAGTTACATTGGATAACATATACCAAAATGCTAAATACTGAATGAAGAAACTTATCAAATCAGCACCATTGATGACCACTTTGAGTACTTAGATATACAGGGTGTCCCAAAAAAATGGGCCCCATTTGTGGGGCTGCTGCGGAGGAGATGTACGTTCTATTGTCCCGTTCACGATACAGTTGCACAGGATAGGCTTCACCTTAGAGCTTGAGACCTTGTTTTAGCCAATCAGACAAATGTTTGCTGATTTATGGCACAAGAAAGTCAAAAAGTGAATTTTTCAAAAACAACACTTTCTTTGTTCTCCAAAAATGTCAAAATCAAGTAAATTTTGAAAGAAATTGTGATAAAAGTTTCTTACGAGTTCCGTAACAATCTTCATGTTTACACCCTGTGCCATCGTGAACATTTCAACACAAAGTTTTTTAAGCCTTTTCATTGTTTTGACGTTACTCAAGTACCTTCCAAGTAATAAGATACAGGGTGAAAAGAAAGTAAAAATGTGCTAGGGATTTCCTTGACTAAAATAACTACAATCCTGGACAAAAGTTATGAGACTGCAGATCGATNATCTAAATTTCGCAAAGCGAAAAATTGGTTGTCTAGTCGACGTTGGATCGATGTCTTGATTTGGTCGTAGTTTTGAAGAACTTCATGATCAGATGCGACGTTGATATCTCGACGTCTTTTCAACTTTCATTGTCAACCTTATGTTAACGTCAAAAAGAGACGTCAGGGACTAGACTGATTACATAGTCGTAGTTATCGCTATTGATAGACTAATTCAATTCAATTAAAAGTGTTCAATAGTGTAAAAGGTGTTGTTGTTGTTGCGATAACTGGGACTATGCAGGGAGTCTAGTCAGGGACGTCACTGATAGACGTTTTTTCGACGGTGGTTTGACGTCGATTTGCCAGCTGGGAAGCAAAATTTGTGCCACAGTTCACATCGGCTACCTCGACCGTCCGCTATCTCGACTGAACAATTTCGATTTCCCCTCAGAGTTTGAGATAGTGGATGTTGAATGAATTTCAAAAAACACAAATAAGTGATATTTTATGTATCCCTTTAATCTACTTACTTCAACTGACTAGCAGCTGCTTTAGCTGTCATCTGCAAGAGCGTTTCTGGTAGGCCTTCTACATCTTTCGGATCTTCGAGCATAATACCAAATGCTTTAACAGAGTCGAGAACATTGTTACTGAAATAAAAAGGTATGAAAGGCTGTAATTGATTGGTGTTGTGAACTGATGACGTCAAACCACGAGTTACATTGGATAACATATACCAAAATGCTAAATACTGAATGAAGAAACTTATCAAATCAGCACCATTGATGACCACTTTGAGTACTTAGATATACAGGGTGTCCCAAAAAAATGGGCCCCATTTGTGGGGCTGCTGCGGAGGAGATGTACGCTCTATTGTCCCGTTCTCGATATAGTTGCACAGGATAGGCTTCACCTTAGAGCTTGAGACCTTGTTTTAGCCAATCAGACAAATGTTTGCTGATTTATGGCACAAGAAAGTCAAAAAGTGAATTTTTCAAAAACAACACTTGAAAATCTTTGTTCTCCAAAAATGTCAAAATCAAGTAAATTTTGAAAGAAATTGTCATAAGAGTTTCTTACGAGTTCCGTAACAATCTTCATGTTTACACCCTGTGCCCTCGTGAACATTTCAACACAAAGTTTTTTAAGCCTTTTCATTGTTTTGACGTTACTCAAGTACCTTCCAAGTAATATGATACAGGGTGAAAAGAAAGTAAAAATGTGCTAAGGATTTCCTTGACTAAAATAACTAGTTGAATAAATAATTTTTTACCACTAATGGAGTTTCTTAATTTTAATAGTGATAATTCTTTAGTTGAGTTTCTTATAGAGAGTTTCTTGTAAAAAATATGTGACTTCACTAATCTTTCAAAGAATTTCCCACCAGCCCCATCCTTCTTCAGAAATGCTTTTCCAACATTGTATGATTCACTAAACCACAATTTGCAACTATCTAAAACGCTATCGAAAAGCTTCTACATAAATCTCTCAATTCCATCGATCAAAATCAAGAAGAAATTCGCAAACCTATGTTTACATACCCGGTGCACCAAAAAAGAACTTCACACATTTGAAAATTTGTTATACGGAGAATACTTGAGAAATTTGAATGAATCAAAGTTTGGTTGATAGCCGACTGGATGAAGAATTATTGTGATTCTCTTTCATTTTCTAAGCATTGGAAATATACGTAAAATTGAATTTACAAAAATTACTTCAAAATGCGTTAAGAAGGGCCATAAAATACTCGATCAGATTATAAAGATTCCCCTTAAGCAATATGCAAATAAATTTCATTTCCCCTAAGGGTTAAAAACTTATCTTCACAATAGTTTTAGATCAGAAACGTTCCTGCTTTTTATAAAGAATTGATTCTTAACTCTTGTGTTTCAATGAGGAGATTCTCTATAATATGATCAAGGGTTTTGGGCCCTTTCTCATGTGGACTTGCCCAAGTCTCACTTTCTTTCCTCAGTCGATTATGGTAAAAGTCGCTGCGGGGGCAGGGAGAAGGAACTTAATCGACTGAGGAAAGAAAGTGAGACTTGGGCAAGTCCATTTTTCACGCATTTTGAAGTAACGAATTTTCGTAAATTCAATGTTACCTATAATTCCTATGCTGAGCAAAATAGAAGAAAAATCACAAAAATATTTAGCCTGTCTGCTATCAACATAATTTTGATTGATTTCAATTTATCTAGTGCTCTCCGTATAACAAATTTTCAAACATGTGAAGTTCTTTTTGTCGCAGCAGGTCACATTTACCTGAATGTAGTGGTAAGTGCAGCGAGTTCTTGCACAATAGCATTAAATCGTTCTTTTTGCTGGCCTTCTAATGAGACTCCGCTATGATATGCTGACTTTATAGCTGATGCGATGATTCGTTGTTGAGCTTCATCGAGATCATGTGAGCCATTCGAGAGATTCTGGAAAGAAAGTGATTCAAAAATACTTATATCGTAAGAAAGGATACATACATCACAATAATTTTGGGGACGTTCTTTTGACAAAAGTGGGGGGGGGGGCAAACGCTCCCATAGAAATAAATTCTTTCGAACTGATGATCAGGCTGCCTATTTTCCACCCTATTTTCTATAAAAGCATCCTTGTAGGTCTATGATGATTTGATGAAGGCATCCTTTGCAGGGGCGAAGCAACAGCAAGATTTTGGGGGGTGCTGACCCCGAATTTGCCGACAAAATGGGCCTAAGAGTTTACCGACTAAGAGTTGGGGGGTGCAGTACTCCCCACACCCCCTTTGGCTACGCCCCTGATCCTTTGACACCGCATTGAATTTCATGAAGTCTTTGGCGCCCCTTCAAAAATGTCCGCTGGGGGGCTGTGGCCCTTCTGGCCCCCCTGCCAGGCCGCCACTGTTGACTATAGAAGCTAATTATCAGTGCTGCCAAATGTATTTGGGCTATCGAGGTTAATGAGTAAAGAGAAATGATATGTATATCAGTATCAAAACAAATGTTGATAATTTTTCATACGCCAAACTTTTCGGATGACGTTGTTCAAAATCGCTCGAAATCAGTTTTAATGTAATCAACGGAGTTAAAAGTAACTTAGCTAGGGGGACTGGGTCAATCTAAATATAACCTATTGTATTTGATGTTCTCGATCGATGAAAAGAACAGGAGTTAATTCATTAATGCATGTGAGTTAATTCATTGCAATGAAACATGAAACAAGAAAATGATGAATTGAAACCGATTTTACAATCACTAACGTACTCCCAAAAACTACCGGGTGCGCCAGAAAAAGTATTCACTTTTGACTGGCCACGATAAATCGTACACTAGACCAATTTTGAAGATTTATGATTAATTCTTGAGTCAAATTCGCCAATTATGCTTGGCAACTTTATGTTCATTTTTCGACCGGCAGCTTCCCAAGTTATACCGATTTCTTGAACATTATTGGCTTGGAAACTGCCTAAATCACTATGAATCACGCGGACTACGATGTTGGCTCACTTCCCACTGGTTCGATCTCCCCAATTTCCACCCTGTTTCAAACTAATGTCAATAAGGTAGAAGAATGATAGAAACGAAGGATAAACCCACCTTAAATGCTTCATAGACTGGTTTACTTTGGCTTATTCTAGTGAGCAGGGTTATGACTTCTGGTAATACCTGAATTGCAAAAATACATAATAGTTAGCACTGATACGATGAAAAACGAACCAGGGAAAATGTACAATCAATTCCGACTGATAAGTTTGGTACCAGGGACTTCAGATTTGAAAGTAAAAGGATCCATTAGCCAAAAAGAACGCTAGAAAAGAATACTTTAACACTTTAACCACAGGTGGCGGAGAAAAATTGCAGATTTGATAACATTTGATCTTACTTGCCTGTTAACTGACAGAGAGAAGACATGAGAGAAATTTGACACAATTAACAGGCAAGTAAGATCAAATTTTATCAAATCTACAATTTTCTTTTCTCCGCCACCTGTGCTTTAACAACACTCCAAGGGAGGCGGGTCATCATAAAAGACCTGGCTTAGCAAGGACAGATTTTGCAACGAAAGTATGAGTTGCTTTTGATTGACACGCTATTAAAAAGACAAAGGCGATTGCAGACAAAAATAATTCTCTCAAGCCGCATATTAACAACATATAGCAAAAGAAGAAGGATGCAAATATACATCAGTTCCGGGCATTTTGTGCATTTACTTCAGAAGCTGAGCATTAAGTGTTTACTTTGAAGTACAAGGATTGCATTGCCTACTGTTCAGCTTCTAAATTAGATAAATGAAATACGCAAGGCAGATGTTTAGATATACCCTTCTTCTTTCGATATCTACTCGTGTCTTCTCCTAACAACGCCTTTTCGTGTGCTCAACGAGACAGTTCGTCATACAGGTTTCAGGTAATCTTCTGCAGCTTTGTTTGATTGGATTTGCGCTGCGGCTGAGATAATTCCCTTTGTCTGCGATCACAGATCGCTTTGAAACGGAGTGCCATGCAAAAGCAATTGATGCTAACGTTACAAAATCTGCTCTTGTTACGTGCCTTAGAGAATATGCATTGATGTAAACAACCATTCTTAGAAAGGGGCAAGGGGGGGGGATCTCATCAAAATAACTGCAATTTTCCGTATTTCCAAAATTGATTGTTGGGAATTTCAAGGCTAGCATCTTCATGTTTTGTTGCGTATGGAAGCGATTATCTATCCAATTGGGTTAAAAACCGAGTATTTTGATGTTCACACAACTTTCGGTATAGCGTTTCTCAAAACAAAAGTTTCAAATAGGACATCGAGTTCCCCATTTTTTTCCATCAAATTGTTCTAGCTGGTCGATGGAGCCAGAGATGAAGTTCAATTTCTATTAAAATTTCTTGGTGCTTAACATGTTCCTCGAGATAAAAAGGGAAGCAAAACATGGGACAAGAAGTCATATTTCAAATGTGGAGAAAAATAACTTTCTCCTGTTCTACGTATTCTTTCTGCATTTCCTTGTCTTTGGCTGAGGAACTGAATTTGATCGTTTGGCAAATAATGGCACAAGTTTGGGAATAGGTAGCTGTAAAAGGTAGCGTGTGCGAGCTTCAAGTAGCATATGATTTACATCGTACTTTTCCATTAATCCTGTTGTTCTTATTCCAACGTAGAGTGTGATTTCTGCTGTTATTCAAGGATAAGATAACAGTTGTTAACTGAGTTTTCCTTCAGTTCAGGTCATCCTCTCGCCAAGGGCTTTATAAACTTATATGTGTGGCCTATAGGTTCGGTAAGGTATGGTTATTTAGCGATCAAACGTTATATTTTACAGCTTGTTTTTCTTGTGTCACTTGCACTTATAATCAGGGCATCTTTTAACATACAAAGTGGTGGGGAAATTCCCCACCAGCCCCATCATGTCCTCACCAGTCATGCCTACTTTCCCACCAGTGAAGTGCCCTTTTCTGTAAAAAATTCTTCAGAATATAATCATGAATGTAGGCTGAAGAGACAGGCCCCAACCCAAGACAGGTTTGATAGAAGATTCGATAGAATAACAAAATATCCATAACAAAATAGCCCCTTTTGTATCAACATTTGTTATCAGATAATTTTTTTCTTGAAAAATTCCTCAGTGTGAGTGAGTTACAATTGATGCTGTTTAGTTTAAAAGATAGCTACGGCAACAGACACTGATTTTTTTGCGTTTTGAAGTGGAAATAACTGTTTTTATTGATTTTGTAAAACGCTCTATAGGGCTGTCTTTAGTTGCCCTTTCAATGAATTCCCCACCAATAAAACATCCTCAAAAGATGCCCTGCTTATAGTCACCTCCAGATCGAACCTCTCGATACTTTATTCAGCTGTTCTTGAAGGTGAGAAGCGCACATAACTTTTTAGGAAGCGTGGTGGCACTTCTCCAGGCGGCAGACTAGGACTCGAACCCACAAATTTCTGCACAGGAGGCGAGCGCTCTTACCACTAGGTTAACTTACCATCTGGATANTTCTTTTGCGTTTTGAAGTGGAAATAACTGTTTTTATTGATTTTGTAAAACGCTCTATAGGGCTGTCTTTAGTTGCCCTTTCAATGAATTCCCCACCAGTAAAACATCCTCAAAAGATGCCCTGCTTATAGTCACCTCCAGATCGAACCTCTCCATTCTTTATTCAGCTGTTCTCGAAGGTGAGAAGCGCACATAACTTTTTAGGAAGCGTGGTGGCACTTCTCCAGGCGGCAGACTAGGACTCGAACCCACAAATTTCTGCACAGGAGGCGAGCACTCTTACCACTAGGTTAACTTACCATCTGGATATAGTGGTAAATATGGTTTGGAGTGAAAAAGTGAAACTTTCGACACTAAAAATGACCCTAACTAACCAACATAACAGGCCACACACAGATAGCTTATAAATCCGTTATCCTTGGTCTACCCGCGTCTGTCGAACCCCGTCGTCAGAGCTGCTAACCACAAGCCAACAGCTAACTCAGATGCCATCCTTGAGAGGTCGGTAAATGAGTACTCAGAGATAACTCCGATAGCACAAGCCATATTGCGATTTGCGACAGACCCAAATCAGCTGGAAAAGGAAAGCTACATATGACACAGCCTGCATCAACAAACAAATGTTGCTTGCTTGCTTGCAGTTTGCAATCTAAGGGGAACAGAAATTGTCCAAGTTAATAGGGAGATGGCGCTTCGAGCTGTCCATAGTTAAACTAGGAATAGACATGGCCCAGACCCATTGTATTTGATGTTTTCCAGAGATGATCACACAATAGGACAATAAGTGGTGCGTGGCCTTCTTTTGTTCTATCTTCAGACCAGATCACTATATCTCCGTTCATTCCCTTTAAGCTATGAAACGGGAAATGGGGGAAATGTTAAACAGCATTTAAGGTATCAAGTAACTGGTGTTAAAACATGTTCAGATTATCCAGGTACTTTAGTAAGGTTAGATATGATTAAAGTCCGTCTCAAATTAGATGTCACGTGAGATTTGCGAAACGGAAAGTTGCTCATGCAAAAACTCTTCAATTGTTTATATTTACGGGTATTTTCACATGACATCTAATTTGAGACAGACTTTAGATTTATCCAGATAAATCATTCAGTCACTTTTTAAGCATTTGGTTACATGTCACAACATCCACTGCAAAGGTTTCAAATCTTTAAATTGGCGTAAAAAGGTCGNGTTTTGAAGTGGAAATAACTGTTTTTATTGATTTTGTAAAACGCTCTATAGGGCTGTCTTTAGTTGCCCTTTCAATGAATTCCCCACCAATAAAACATCCTCAAAAGATGCCCTGCTTATAGTCACCTCCAGATCGAACCTCTCGATACTTTATTCAGCTGTTCTTGAAGGTGAGAAGCGCACATAACTTTTTAGGAAGCGTGGTGGCACTTCTCCAGGCGGCAGACTAGGACTCGAACCCACAAATTTCTGCACAGGAGGCGAGCGCTCTTACCACTAGGTTAACTTACCATCTGGATATAGTGGTAAATATGGTTTGGAGTGAAAAAGTGAAACTTTCGACACTAAAAATGACCCTAACTAACCAACAGGCCACACACAGATAGCTTATAAATCCGTTATCCTTGGTAGTGTGGCGAAGTGGTTCAGGCGCAGTGTTTTGAATCTTGTGGGGTCTACCCGCGTCTGTCGAACCCCGTCGTCAGAGCTGCTAACCACAAGCTAACAGCTAACTCAGATGTCCATCCTTCCGAGGTCGGTAAATGAATACTCAGAGTTAACTCTGAGGGCACAAGCCGTAGTGCGACAGGCCCAAATCAGTTGGAAAGCTACATATGACACAGCCTGCATCAACAAACAAATGTTGCTTGCTTGCTTGCAGTTTGCAATGTAAAGGCTGATTTCCAGTCAGTGGAATTTTCCGAGCGGGCGGAATTTACACAATCAAAAGTCATTCAACCTTAAATTTCTATTCAATTGCAAAGCGACATTTTCTGTGGTAAACAATAGAATTTCCGCCCGCTCGGAAAATTCCACTGACTGGAAATCAGCCTTGAGGGGAAACAGAAATTGTCCAAGTTAATAGGGAGATGGCACTTCGAGCTGTCCATAGTTAAACTAGGAATAGACATGGCCCAGACCCATTGTATTTGATGTTTGCCAGAGATGATCACACAATAGGACAATAAGTGGTGCGTAGCCTTCTTTTGTTCTATCTTCAGACCAGATCACTATATCTCCGTTCATTCACTTTAAGCTATGAAACGGGAAATGGGGTAAATATTAAACAGCATTCGAGATGCCAAGTAACTGGTGTTAAAACATTTTCAGATTATTCAGGTACTGTAGAAAGGTTAGATATTATTAAAGTCCGTCTCAAATTAGATGTCACGTGAGATTTGCGAAACGGAAAGTTGCTCATGCAAAACTCTTCAATTGTTTATATTTACGGGTATTTTCACATGACATCTAATTTGAGACAGACTTTAGATTTATCCAGATAAATCATTCAGTCACTTTTTAAGCATCTGGTTACATGTCACAACATCCACTGCAAAGGTTCCAAATCTTTAAATTGGCGTAAAAAGGTCGGTGTAAAATTCAGTGACCTATTTCTTTGAATTGAATGGTTTCAAAGAAACTTTAGCTACTTTGCTACCGGGTGCGCCAAAAAAAACTATCAACTTTTGCAAGGCCACGATAAATCGTACACTAGACCGATTTTGAAGATTAAGGACTGAATTTTTAGCTAAGATCCTGACTTAGATGCTAGTATTTTTTGTAAATTTTTTAGGCTTCTGCTTCTTGAGCTATAAGCGAGTTTCTTAATATTTTCGGTTTCGAAAACACTGAAAACGATCAGAAAACCTCGATCAAATTTTCTAAAGACTCGGCATGAATGGACAAAGAGAGAACGTTTTCGTGGTGATTTGGGGACTTATAAATCGATTAGTTATACTCTGCCCACGAGTTATCAGAGTATAACTAATCGATTTCTAAGTCCCCAAATCACCACGAAAACGTTCTCTCTTTGTCAATTCATGCTGAGTCTTTGGAAAATTTAATCGAGGTTTTCTGATCGTTTTCAGTGTTTTCGAAACCGAAAATTTTAAGAAACTCGCTTATACTGTAGCTCAAGAAACAGAAGCATAAACAATTTACAAAAAAATACTAGCATCTAAGTCAGGATCTTAGCTAAAGATTCAGCTCTAAATCTTCAAAATCGGTCCAGTTTACGATTCATCGTGGCCTTGCAAAAGTGGATAGTTTTTTTTGGCGCACCCGGTATAACTCTACCGTTGGACTTTTCAGAAATCTTGGATATTTTCGAAATTACAGCGTATTTCATATTTCCACTATATTCAAAGAAATAGGTCACAGAATTTACACCGACCTTTTTAAAGATTTGGAACCTATGACCACTGCAACATAGCCTGACTGCAGCGAAAGTTCAAAATCCATGAACGTCTGCTCACTGGGGCAAAGTTTTTCCCTGTATTGTAATTCTAGTCTTGTAGTAACTGAATTAATTGATGCAGAGCTCCACTGTCTGGAAACTGTGCCTACTTAAGCAGAAGAAATGGCATCTCGAGTTTTCCTTAGTGATCTTACCTTGAGAGTTTTTTAAGTGCTCGTTGGGGTCAATTTCGAAAATTTCATCATACAACAGAAGTCAGAAGTAATTATATCTAATCATCTTACTGAAATCTGCGCCATGAAGGTGTTGTATCACTATGTTGTAATCCACTGACTTTGCAGCCAGAACAGTCAGGTGAACGGGCTTGAGCCCCCACCAACACCTCTTGAGCGTCGGTGGCGGACTTGATTAGGGAGCTCACGAAACCACCATGGCAACAGCAACGCAATGTTGCTTTTATTGCAGAACTTCGGCTTCAATAGATTATTTGCTTTTCATGCAAATTTACTTCCCTTGAGAGACTATGAAGTTGTCCTTTTCAATTGCACAACTTGGAAATCTCATTTTTGACGTTCTGCACTTCAGATCTAGGCCTCCGAAGTAAAGCTCATTCATTTTAAATGTTAGTTTTCAAAGAAAAAAAGATTTTTTTCAGGCATTTAACCGAAGAAGTGGGTTTTGACTTGGCTTTTTGAATAACATGTTCACGTTGCCATCTTGATTCCGTTGCCATCTTGTTTTCTAAATTCAGGGCCGTAGGGAGCATCTTAAACTTTGAGGGGCACAAAACTACAAGGGCATTTTTTCATTACGCTAAAGGGGCACTTCCTGAAAAAAAAATAGCACTTTTTAGTTTATTGCAAAATTTTGGGGGGGCACATGCCCCCAGTGCTCCCCGGTTCCTAAGTCTCTGCCTAAACTCTCTATTATCAAAACCGCAACTTCACCTTCACTTAAGCAAATCCAAGTGTCAACTTGAGTTTTTCTTAGTGTTCTTCAATGTTGACTATCTTGAGTGCTCTTAAGTGTCAGTTTCAGAAAGATTTCATCATACATTAGAACCACAGAAGTAAGAAGAAAATGTGATAAATTTCAACTGATACATAGCAATATCGAATTTGTAAAACAGAGGAATAGATTTGAACCTTCTGCGCAGCCAACCATAACCTTTGGCTTTCTCTCTGGTTATTTTGATTGGATCGAATGTACTCAGAGATGTGAAATCTATTCTTCAGAATGGCAAATCGTTTTGTCTTATCTGAAACCTGTTTTATTTTGCAAAATTTGCCTTTGCTCTGACACATAAGTTAAGGGGGTAATGGTTGTTTGCACAAATGAAATGGACAATTGTCATGATCCTTTGTGTCAAGGTCAAGGTAAATTGAGCACCAGAAGTCTTTGAGATGCTAAAAATCATGGTTGTTGTTGTTGTTCATCTTACTTTGAACTGATGTTATCTTAGCTTACAATACATATGCACATATACCTGATGACCAAAACAAAACGAACCAAGTAGAACTGTTACAGCAAATAAAGTAATAGGCCAATACACAATTCAGTTAATGTTGCTTACACCAACTTCAGATAACATGATTGTCCTCTTGAGGAAACTTTCTTTCCATGCAAGTTAAGAACATCATACGATGAAAAGCGATATGGTTTAACTGTATCAACAGACAAAGAGATGATTTCCCAACAGATAGAGAGATGATTTCCCAAGATTTTTGCAGTCTTTCATACCTGTAAATAATTCAATTCTTTGATGTCAATGTACTGATGCCTGAAGGAAAAAAAGCATTAAGTTGAAAAGGGAGGGTCCTAGCTGCCCATTGGTTGTGTTTCTCCTATTCAGTACCTCAATAAATTAGCATATGCTTTACCTTTGAATATGCTTCTCTAAAGCCATCACTATTTTTCACATTATGAAGATGAGATACAACTCCCCATGATATCTTTATCCGGTCAGTGATGTCTTCAATTGGTTGCACAACAGTTTGCCAGGAGAGCGGTTCCTTGTTCTTGAATTTCCCTGCAAGTTCAAAGAAAGTAATTGATAGCTAATCCCGGGGGTATTTGACTTCAATTACTACTCCGGGGTCTCCAAAAAATTCACCTGGCTCCAGATTTTTCCCTTCAGATGACTGTTCAGACTTTTTCCTCCTTAAATCTTGGAACGATATTCCCATTAATATCAGAGAGCTCCCTACACTTAGTTGATTCAAAAAGCATTCTTATTTATTGTGTTTGTAAGCTGAAGGGATTTTGTGTATAAAGAATTTAATTCTTGGGATCAGAGAATAAGAAAGGCCCCTCAGAGCTTCTTAGCACACTTCAAATATAAAGTGATTTGCTTTTTTCCCTCTTTCCAATGCTAACCAACAGTGGTGCTCTCTCATCATCGGGGCCTAAGTTTGGGCTGTTAGTGCATTGACGAAATTTGCACTCAGCTTAACCCCCTAAATTGTTTCCCAGTTGGGGGTTAGAAGAAATAAGCCATATTTTTTCCACAAATCAATGCACTAAATGTCCATGCTAATGATCAATGCCTCCGAAGAGACAATCGAACACCAGCATGAAAAGATTTTGCCAGCGAAGAGGAGGGCAGGTGGGAAAAGCGAAATCAGTCACAGCCACCATCGATGACTACCGGAGATGTCTGTATTCTCAATGTCGAGATCAAAGTGCGAGTAAAAATAATTTACAAATGCATTTATACGAATTTGAGACCCATGCAAACTTGTATCCAGAAACAATGGGAACAATATAAGCCCAATTCCCTAAACAATATTACACCTCATTGCACAAGGCCACAGGGGGCTTAAATCNTGTCTTTAAGCCTGGAAAAGTGAAGTGAAAACTGTCCATGTGTTGCTCTTCCTCTCAAAAAGCGACCTCTCCTTCGCACTCGGGTATCTTAGTTGATTTGAGAGGGGGAGCGACCAATTGGATGGGAATAGGTTACTTTTCAAACTCCTTTATATATTTCACAGGCGACTCAAATCCCAATGTATTTGTTTTGCAATGGCATTGTTAGACCAGGCTGTGGTGGAGGTAGGTACCACTTTTGTGCGGAATTATTCTGACTACCATTTTTGGATAGCCCTTCCATTGGTTGTTAAGAATCGTGATGGTAAACGGGGATCTTTGGGTGGGTGGGGGAATATGAAGGCTTAAAATTGGGGCCTTGAGCGTCTGACCTTGGTGGAGGAGATCAGAAACGTACACTTGTTTATTACTTGTTTATTACTAATTACTAGGTATTTGACGATGAATTTGGCAGGTATCGGCCCTTAAAAAACGACTATTGTATTGGTCACCTGACCGGAATTCACACTTTTCCTCATATGGAAGTTTTTCTGATTTTTGTCTATTTCTGCCTAATTATGCAGAAAATGACCTAAAAACAGTTGGTAATGATAACGTGAGCACTTTCACTGATACATTCATCATTCTAATCCAGGAATTGGAGGGACTTGCAACGCCTCTTGTGAAACCTAGACGATGTTTCAGGATCTTTGGCGATTTTTCACTGTAGTTGCATTTTGTAACGATCGTGAAATATCAAATGGAAACCAGATGTCAAATGTACAAATACTACCAATGACCCGCAAAGATCGTGAAAGATCGAGTCGTTGAGAGTTGCTGGAATAAAACTCTTTTAGAAAACCTGTGTAGAATCAAATGTTCGGGCCCAAAGGCTAGACACCACCCTTGAGTTACAGGTTTAGAATTACACAATTTCTTGTGTTCGATTTTTGTAAGCTCGAGAGGACTGTATAAATTTAATCAAAGGAGAAAGACAACAAATCAAAACGTCGTCACCTGAATTTCAACACACTTATCAAACTTTGTCATCCATAACAACGAGTAAAACAGCAACATTTCTTGACAGTTAGTCGAGTAAAATCAGTGTGTTTCCATTCGAGATAATTTCAGAATTCTTCTTTCGAAAGCAAATAACAACAATAACAACGAGTAAATTCAAGAGTTAATCCGTTCTCCGAGATAAATTCAACTTCAAACTTTCTTCTTGCCGTGTCCATTCGTAGATTCAATTAGAGAGTAAGTTCATATGACAAATGTCAACGTTCAGTTTTCGATAACGAGGGAGCCTCGATTTCACACAATTTCCTACAAACTCGGTTATATTCCAGCTATCGCCAACGACCCATAAAGATGCTCAAAGATCGCCAACGACCTATCTAGAAACTAAGATGGAAACATTTCAAATATTGCAAGAGGTCGATAACTACCCAAGTATTCCACAATTCACTACATGGGAGCAAAAAGTCCACCACATTTTTCAAAAATTCCAGCGATCCCAAAATCGTTAACGCCCACAAAGATCGTCAGAGATCTAAAGATCAGAAGACCTTCAAAGATCGCCAAAGATCGTCAAAGATCGTCAAAGATCGTCAAAGACCAAATGGAACCAGGTTTAGGAAACAACACTAGTGACTGAGGTCGTTGCATAGCTTCTGACCGAAGATCGTCAATGTAAGGTAGCTATTTCAATTTGGGCATGTTGTTTGCGTAATGCAGGTGGCTTCTTTGATAATAAAATCTGGATTGTTGAAGAGTCTTGCTAACTGATGCAAAGAAAGCTTTTCTTGAAAATGCGGCTGTATTCTGTTTTTCAATTTACTACGATATCTTGTGTATGAATTCCATACATTTCATGAAATAAGAACATTGAAACTTCTTGATTCTGAGAAAAAACTCTTTCTCGACACAATCAATTACTGCCTCGAATTCCCCTTTTAAGTTTATTTGACACTTGGTTTTCCCTGTCTTACAAAATCCTTATAACAAAAAGTATGATACTTGAATTCTTTAGCATCAAGTCAAGATCTTTGATCCATAGTACGGGGAATCAGCCTCAGCCTCTTCGTTGTTGTTGTTGTTAGCAGGATATGTTCCTTTCCTTTATGCTTAATTCTGTTCCTGCTGCAAAACTGGCATTCTTTTGGATAGATATTGCACGAAGAGGCTTTATCAGACGACCAGCGCTTTGGCCGAGCAGTATTAAGAGCCCGTTCTTCTTCGTTTAAAGAAGCTTCTTCTTGTCAAAGAATGAGCACAAATGATGTCCGATAACATGGTCCAAGGTGTATGCCATGTTTTGATTGAGCTATATCCTCTGGAATGGAGTGATACGTTCTTTGTGGGGATTTCAAACCTCTCTTAGATTCTCACGGATTTTTTGCAGAACTGATTATTTAAATTTCTGAAACCGATCTTGTTTCGATGTACTTTGCATCCTTATAATTGCAGTGGATAAAGCAATTGAGAAATTCCGATAGCTAGTTGAAGTCAAATTACGATCATAGGCTTGGTTCACTTGTAACTATTACTGGGAAATAACTGATACCAGACTTCATACTCACCATTGGCTTGCGACAAGTCTTCGAATACTAGATTTTGTTTTCATCAACAAAGCCTTGTCGCAAGTACAACTCACTAGCTAAATCTAAGTTTAAGACACGTTTATTTCAGATAATACTCGAATGAATGAAGGAACAAAATATATAGAATTCAGTGAATTTTCTTCACAACGAAAAAACAGAAATGAAACGAAGACAGTGTGATAACTGAATGATCTGTACTGAAACTATTTTTGAAAACTGCGTTGTCTGACACAAAAAATATGCGGTTGGGTTGTGTCGCGTTACCAAAGTAAGCATAACTTTTCCGACTCCAGCATAGCTAAGCAACTCATGCAACAATTTGTTGTACAAACAACGTAATTTCAAACAGCGTTTTCTGTGTGGTATTTGCAGCATGTAGTTGAAAACAATGACTTATCACTATTTTATGTTGCAAGGCCCGCTAATTCCTTGATTAGAATGATGAATATATCAGTGAAAGTGCCAACGTAAACATTACCAACAGTTTTTAGGTCATTTTCTGCATAATTAGGCAGAAATAAACCAAAATCAGAAAAACTTCCACATAAGTAAAAGGGTGAATTCCGGTCACGTGACCAATACAACAGTCGTTTTTAAGGGGTAGTAGACTAGAAGGTCCAAATAGTGCCGATACCTGTCAAATTCATGGTCAAATAAAGTAAATCCCCGCATTTAAGAACCTACCGGGTGTCCCAAAAAAAAGTATACAGATTTGGTCAACCCTAACTATCACAATTTAGCATGAATCAATCTGAAATAGTTTTTAAAACATTACTCGATAGTTAACTTGAACATAGATACCTTGTTTGTTGACATTGGTGCTTCGAGTGTAGAGATATTAATCTTCAAAGGACAAATTTGTCCCCACCTCCAAACCAGAGCTTTGGCGTTTTGGCCTAAACAAATCCACAATTTGTTTGTTTCACTTAAAATGAATGAAGTTTACTTCGGAGCTCCCTTGATGATAAGCGTCGCGTAAATTGTATTTTGTGAAATGCATTTGTTGTGCAGTTTTTAATTTTTCTCCTCCTGTTTCAAATTTGTCAAGTCTATTGTTGATTTATTCGCTGTGCTTCAAGAATTTGCTTAGGCCACAGCGCCAAAGCTTTGGTTTGGAGGTGGAGGCAAATTTGTCCTTTGAAGATTAATATCTCTACTCTCAAAGCATCAATGTCAACAAACAAGGTAATATGTTCAAGTTAACTATCGAGTAATGTTTAAAAATGATTTCGGATTGATTCATGCTAAATTCTGATCGTTTGGGTTGACCAAATCTGTATACTTTTTTTTGGGACACCCGGTACAAAAATGAGAACCTACAGGCTGTTTTTCCTAAATTATGCACCTCGTAATAATCAAGAACCCGTTTCAGTTTGATGGAAAAATATATTCTTATGACAAGGGTTATAAAGTTAATTTTTTTATTTTCGTTTTTGTCCCAGTTGGCTGTTCAAATCTGAGCCGCCTCCTCTGCTATTTGGAAGCTTAAAATTAGTTATTAGGTCCTTAATAACATTGTGAAAACAAAAAAACAGGGCTGAAAATCTCTTGGTGATAACCGCTAATAGGTTTGCACAAGGGCTCTTTCGAATAAGAACTTTTAAGAACCTTATAACCTGAAATGAACATAAGTACCTTTAAAATAAGAACCTAATTCAACCTGGCTCTCAAAAAAGTAGGTTTTGATATGCGGGGATTTACTGTACCTAGTATTTACCTTGCAAACAAGTGTACGTTTCTGATCTTCTCCTCAGAGGTCAGACGCTCAAGGCCCTAACTTGAAACCCCCATATTTCCCCCACCCACCCAAGGATCCCATTTACCATCACGATTCTTAACAACCAATGAAAGGGCTTACCAAAAATGGCAGTCAGAATAATTCCGCACAAAAGTGGTACCTACCTCCACCACAGCCTCGTCTATGTCAAGACAAACTTTTCCTGTTATGCAAATGTTCCAAATAAAGACTCGTTGAAGTGTGACAAAACTTTTTGTCTCTCGTTCGATCGCGGTTCAAAATTATCTGCTGCAAATTCTCAACTTCGTTAAAAGAAAACGCAGAATTTATACCAAATATGACTCCTGTCTAATTGGCAATTCCTTTCTTCGTCAAGGGTCTACTTCAAGTGCCTCTACTTGGCCTCTTCTGGAAAATATCCCGACAAGAAAACGTCACAGTAGTACGTCAAACGTGGCTTGAATATTGAGCTTCCTTACTTTGTTTGTTTACATCTGTAAGTGATCACGCAAGTTGGGGAATTTTGCACCTTATCAATTTGTCACAGCTTGAAACCCTAACTTTCAACGAAAAGCCTATCGGCTGCGTAGGGTCAAATTTCTCTATTGTAAGGCGGATCATCGCAGCGGTGCTTTATTTCAGTGTGCGATTCAGCCAAGGAAATGTGGAGGAGAGACAAGAAAGGGGAACGACTTTCGACCTTCTCTCCTTAACACTTCCCATTGGAGGGGAAGGGGAGCATAAAGTCTGTATGAAATTGGATCGAAATTCGTGTCTTATTTTTCGCCAGTTACAGGTCCACTTTTGAAAGATGTTGTTGCAGAAATATGCCATTGAACATGAATTTATCAACGTCCAAGGTTTGCGTTTCATTACTGCAAATTAAGCGATTGCCTGTAATTGTCTGCATTGTCATGAAGCGACGACGAAACCCAGGGGGGGGGGGGTACTCCCCAACTTTCAATACGGGGGGTCCATGCAAAAATTTGGGGTCCAAAATCTTAAATTAAATAAACATTTGGGGTCTGTGAACAACAACATAAACATAATTCAATGGGTCCATGAATCTGAAAAAAAGGGAGACTCATGAAATTTGGCGCAATTCACTACAGTGACAGATTCAATCATTTGTATGCCCCGTACTTTAGTGTTCATCCGTTAATATATAATGCAATATTTGGGGTCTCCATGACCCAGAATAAAAATAAATAACAATATTTGGGGTCTCCAAAGCATTGGACTCAATATTTAGGGGTCAGCAAAGAAATACTGGCATGGACCCCCCCGTAATGAAAGTTTGGGAGTACCCCCCTGGGCGACGAAACTTACAGTCATGAAACATATTACGTTTGCGTTTCAGGTGGGTGCACATTTTCGCATAGGGGACATTTTAGCATTCTACAAAGGCAGAAATTATTGAAATCTGCAGCATATTTCTAACTAACTTTGTAGGTTGAAAGGTTAGATTGCAAAATAAAGGCTCAATTTCAGTTACCGAAGAGGTTTATTATTCTGTCATATCATGCATGATTTTAACATAGCTGTTGTTGTTGTAGATTTTTCAGTCGGAAAATTTTGTTTCTTTGCCCCCTATAAATTCATGCGTGGTATCGGCCCTGTCTGACTGACGGTACTGGTGCCCGGGGGGGGGCACTTGACTTTCAATTGTACGGGGGTGTGCCCACCAAAGTCAAGCATTTTTACCCGGCTCCAGAATTTTTCCCTCCGAACGATAGCCGATTCTAGAAAAAATCGGCGAAAAGTACACTCCAAAACGTAAAAATCTGGCCAAGCAACAACCTGTTTTAAGAAAATACACCCTTTTGACAACCGGCTCTAGAAA
This sequence comes from Aurelia aurita, assembly GCA_004194415.1. Lineage (NCBI taxonomy): Eukaryota > Metazoa > Cnidaria > Scyphozoa > Semaeostomeae > Ulmaridae > Aurelia > Aurelia aurita. The sequence goes on from REGM01000300.1 coordinate 62,951, forward strand.
AATTGCCTTCTTTCGATACCCGGCGCTAGAAAAAAGAGGCGAAAACGATACCCTGAAAAACGGCACGTCCCCGTCGGACAAATATACTAAGTACCCCCCCCGGGTACTGGTGACGGTACTCTCTGACAGTACTTTGTGGACCTAAGGTTAGGGGTGCATAGAACATAAATAGTTTCAAATCACTGCTTAAAGGACACTTTTTAAAAATGGCTGATGATATGTAATGTGTAAATATTCCTACTTTTGTACAGTCCCTAGAGTATGTACTATAGTTGAGGACTTTAATAAATCACTGTAACTGTTTTGCACCGAGGACAACACATCATAATTTTTTGTGAGGAACTCAGGGCTCAAATTTCTCGCCAGGGTTTGCCAATTTGCAGCCAAGGTTTCACTTGTGAGGCGTTTTGTACCGGGGAGATTCACATCTTGTCCGCGGACAGATTTTTCATATTTTCACTGGAGAAATCACCAGAAATCACAGGCG